>CM055097.1:54403676-54518367 GCA_029204225.1 Diphasiastrum complanatum
TGATTTTGTAATTGCTAGCTAGACTAATGCAAATGCAAGAAAAAATGGATGAGGAAAGTTTTTGATGGACCTTAGTGAATCCTTGCTAATTGTAGAAGGTAATTCACAGGAGATCAATCAAAATCCGACATCCAAATCATCATCAATGTGAGGAAGAGAATTCAAATGAGAGCTCAGCAAGATTAAATGCTTCAAATGCAGCTAGTGTGCACGTTTTGCCATATTGTTCATTACTAGACAAACATAACCAAATATGCATTAGGAGGAAGATTTTCTTCTCGCAACCATTATGAGTGATGGAAAGGAAGACAAATGCCTCACTCAAGGACCACACAACTATGAACCTGACTAAATAGTGGGTTCATGATTTTTAGGAAGAAGATTTGAGACCTATCAAGAGGCAACAAGGCGCTTTAGGCAGTGGATTTGTAGTAGTCCCTTTCGGCTTAAAAAATGCTTCTTGGTTTCCAAGGGGAAACTCTAACTTGGGACCAAAGAAACTTTGGATGCCAAGCTAAGCAACAGAGCCAACCTTGTTTGGTTCAACTTAGAGAATGGATCAAGAGGAGTGGTAAGGAAATTTCCATATGTACAAAGCCTCTCAAGGGTCTCATATATGTCAACAAGATTTCTAACATCGGACCAAAATTTTCAATAGAAAAAATAGTTTTATTGAACAAAATCATTTAAAAAGTAAGTTGATTGGGCATATACATAAGGACACAAGAATACTTCAGAGGTAGGTAACTTTGGAAATGCCCAACTTTGGTATCAAAGATTGGTCACCTAGTCATACAATGTCTGGAGTGTATTGTAAAAATGGTTTGTGTAACAAGAATGGAACTTTGTGAATCCTCCAAAGGATGTGTGTTGGAGCTGTTTTATTGGTAGTGACTTGAGGCTTGCTCCTTCCATAAGGAAAGGATGCAGCATACCAAGAGCCCTTGTTAGGAATTTAGCAAGTCCGGAGAAGTAGCATTCATGTGCATTTGTGATCCATCTGAAAGAGTTTTAATGAGCTTTGAAAGATAGGGAAGTTCGTTTGAATAGATGAAATCCTTTGGTAGTATCTTGCCCATACTACATAGTTGCATTTATATGTTCTAGGGAATTTGAAACATAGTTAGTTGCTTTATCGGGGAATGGTTCAAAGTCGGGACTATCAAGTCTTTCAAAAACTAACAGTCGTCTATTTTCAACAAGAAATGTTCTAGACACTTTCCATAATTTGCGAAGTGAGAGAAAGCCACTTCATGAAAAATGCGAAGTGAGAGAATTTGCGATGTCCTCATGCACGTCAACATTCCCTGATTTATATGACAAGTTCTAAGAGATGTGATGATGCCATGGACCTAGTTCATTCTCAACCTTAGCTAGCAGCTTCATTCTCAACCTTAGCTAGTCTGAGCATAGACTCCTAACATTTGTTCCCAAAAGTCACATTTAGAGATTGCTAGAGGGTGGATTGTAGTTTGCCTAGAATTAATGGAGGTGAATCATTTGGAGAGAAGGCACAAAGCTGGAAACTGGCAAAAGCATTTTGAAGGAGATCCAATGAACAAATCATGGGGCCTACTCTTAGTAAAGGGTATCCATATCCATACTTCCATTTTTTTTTTCCAACCAAACGAAAAAGTTGAGTAACTTGAGTATGGTTTCAATGATAGTTTATTTTCTTTTCTTTTCTTGCATTAATTTTTGGAAAATTTTGGTTTACTGACGAGGTATATACATATAAAACACGGATTATGTTGTGCCTTATCGACACCATTGATATGCAAATGTTTGATTAACCATTGTCGTTCATTATTGGCATCGACCTTTTTATGTAGAGGTACAATATTCCCTTGAATCTATTTTTTACATTTCAAGAAATCTATAGCGACATTTCTACATACATCAGCATGTTTTTTGACAGTATAATATTATTGCGTATATAAGTTCATAAGTTTGATCCAAAACCATCGTGTAATTCAGTGGCAACACTATGATGTAAAGTAACATGATTCAGACTTTTTTCTATAGATTGTTTTAGTTATTTCTAATTATATTGCAATCCGTTGTTAGAACATGATCAAATTTTTCAGAAATGAAAAATTTGCAACATTTCAAAGTAGCACCAGAGCATAAAGGTAGATTTTCAAATTCAAAATCGCAAAAGACATCAAACGAAAAATACCATTCGGTTTTGATATTAGGCATATATGACCAAGCAAAAACAACATTGTGAAAAGACTCATGTATAAAGCCAAAAATCTATAATAAAATGTGAGCGTAAAATTGTTTCACATGAATGGTTTCAAACATCTTATTACAGTAACGTAAATGTAAAAAGATCTTTCCCTTGTCATTGCGAGTGCTGATCCATCGTATTCCTAGTGATTTCCCTCCTATCCAAAACTTCGTCATCTTGCAAATTAGTCAATCCCTGTAAAAGTTCAGTCTTTTAATCGTCAAATCTTCCTTTGTACCACTGCCATGTCCTTCGTTTCTTTTGTATCCTGTGAATTTATTTATTTTTCTCATTTTTTTGTCTAGAAACAACTGATTTTGGATTGTTATGTTTCTCCTTGATGACTCTTTACTTTTTTCCCTTTTAACAGAAAATGCCATGAGTTTCAAAGGGATGCATATCAATCAAGATTTGCCATAGAAGAAGTTTCTAAGAAGAGATCCAAGAAAAACTTGAAGTAACTTGTAAATCAGAAAAAAGACTATTAAAGATTTAAGTAAGGAAAACAATTTAGAAAACGCTTTCGTTAATCATTTCTGTAAAGGTCAACGAGTAATAAAAAACTACTTTCCAAGGAATCACAAGAATACGAGTTAATCAATGTTTAAGAAATTTACCAATATATTTTTTTATGAAGAAATAGCTTGTTGGGTTTCTGGTTTTGTAAATTTGAGATATCCATAAGGGGTCATGACCAATATCTCAAATTTTCAACAAAACATCCGTTTTATGACCCATAGTATTTGGCATCAATTAGATTTACGGTCTTACTACGGTCAACTGATATAATTAGTTTTAGATCTTCAATTTGGAATCGCCTGCGTCCCATATCACATGTTCTTCCTCCATGAAGTCCCTCCACTTCCTGATCAAAGTCTCTCAAAATTCAGACTTTTATGAAAAATACATAAATCGATTGAGACTAATACCACCAGTACCATTGAAGTTCTTAGGAATTTCACATTCAGTACCAATCCCAACTCACTAAAAATGAGTAGGAATTAACTCATATTTTGTATCGGCTTCTCTACTTCTTGTTTTCTTAGCATGTTGGTACGCCTCAGCTTCAAGCTTATAAAAAAAAATTGCTTTTTTTACTATTTTTAGTCTTTTCCATCTTAGGCTACAGGCCCGTTTGGTCGTGCGTGCTTGTTCGCGAGGCAACCATGGTGCTATCATAGGCCTTGGCCTCACAGATAGCATCTTCCAAAAATTGGAGGATATTTCGTTTGCACTCGTTTTAAAAATCGGTTGGCAGTCCATGAATGAACTGTCACTGTGCCAATGTTCTTCTAAAAAGCGGCACCTTGGCCAAAAAAATCCAAGAACTCCTGGACATAGGTGTCCAATTCTTGGTTGCCTATTTTGTACTTAATAAAGCAAATTCTCAATCAGAATTGACTAAAGCCTTGCAGAATTCGACTAGGAATCCAACTTAAGTCACCGGTTTCACATGTAGGGCCCTCCACCACGAGGAGGCTTTGCCATCAATAAACAACAAAACTGACAATATCCGCTTTTCCTATGGGACGTTGTGCAAGCTAAAATAGCTTCATTAACGGTTTACCCAGTCATCGACAACTTCAGGACGTTTTTATCGCCGGAAATTTTTTTCGGTTACAAGCCAAGCTGTATGAATTAATGACTTGTAATTAATTGAAGATATTTTGTATAAGGCTATTTCAGTTTATTTCTTTGATGTAGTTCCAACACACCCTTGCCCAAAGTTTGCAACAATGTGCTAAAAAATTTAGGGAGTCATCACTGTTAGGTGATGCCAGGAGAATTTTCGAGAAAACGGAAAAATTGTCCCACAGGAGCTTCACACATTTTTATTTGCTTATCTTAACCAAAAAATAACGTTCAGTTAAGAATCATTGTGGGTATAATTTCTCTAATAAAGCAATGTCCAAAAACGTAGTTTTTAACAGACCATAACGTGCTTATTAAAAATTATACCAATGAACAATGCAAATGGATTGAAAAAGCGATAACTTGTCGAAAACCCTTTACGTGCATCAAATTAGTTCATTTGATTGACCCATTATATTCAACAACAAAAAATTTAACTGCATTAGTAAAATTATAGTCCGTAATGCCTATAAGTAGCCCATGGAACTTGAAAAAAACATAAAAAACCATACTTAATGACTCCAAGCCCCCCCCCCTCCCCCCTTCTTTCCCTCCAAAAGAGAGGGCTCGGGCTCCTGCTGGTTGCGAGCAGAGAGAGAGAGAGAGAGAGAGAGAGAGAGAGAGAGAGAGAGAGAGAGAGAGAGAGAGAGAGAGAGAGAGAGAGAGAGAGAGAGAGAGAGAGAGAGAGATGGCAGCTGATTGAGAGCTTGATAAGCTTGTTTTCATCTCTTTTTTCATGTAGGCTTCAGGTGGATGGAGGGCATGTCCACTGGCCACGGTTATGGAGGCCTAAGCTTGGAAAAACTAAAGCTGAATCTTGTTTAGTTTCTGCTTGAAGCTTTGATTGTTTTTCATCTACTGTTCTTGCAAATAACAGGTGCAAGTTGGGTGCATTTACTGTTGCTATGCTTTCCTTCATGCATAAGCAACGCTTTCTTACATTGTTTACACAAATAAGGTTTCTTAACCCTGACAAGGTATATGCTGCCCAAATTTTTTCCAAAACCCTTGTCTTGCAGGTTGCCTCATCTTCCAATCACATGATAGGCTTTCCTGTAATTCATACCATCATAAAATGGCTTTACTGATTCACACAAGCCTGCAAAACATTGTTAGTTTTTTGAAAAATCCAGCATGAACCTGTGAATCATATAGAAATCGCCATGCAAAATCTGTAAGAAACACCAACACTCACAACAAGAAATTAGTACACACCAAACAAAATCCCACTGTTATGTAAAAAACAAGAAGCCACAATAAAAATCCAACATAGCTTCAAATTGAAACCGTTGCTTCCACAAAAGTGCTCTAAGCAAAGTAAGCCTCCAAGCTATGGATCAATCTCAAAGAGGAATGAGGCATCACACCAGCAGCATATGGCTACTAGTCTCACAGTCAACGATCTGTGAATTTCACACGTGTGGAGTGTCCACCACATGTGATTATGATCTCCTAAGGTGTGTAGATGCACAATGATCAAGACTAGATTGAGATTCAAGATCTATCTTCAACTCAATGGCAAAAACACACTACTACATGCATTAACTCACTTCCAAAGTACATACACACGTGTGAGAAGTGTTCCAAAATAAAACGAAGTAAAAACAAGCTGCTCTCCTCAGGTAGAGAGAGAATCCTACCAATAGCTCTCAGGTAGAGAGAGAATGCTAGAAAACACTTAGACTCAAAAATCCACTTGATCTCCAAATTACTTAGCACAAAATGAGAAGTACAATGACACTAGTAGATCCACGAGCTAATCCAAGCTTAAACATGATTGGACCACACATTTACAACCTCTTAATTATATTGGACCATTAATCCATTCACCTCTTGATTCTATTGGACCATTCTCAAGCATTATCTAAAATCCTATTGGACCATTGATGGTTCCACCTCTAAATCCTATTGGACCTCTTGAACTTCATCAAACTAAATCACAACACTTGTCAACACTCTATTTAGCTCGAGTTTTACCTCCTACACTACTTTGGCTCAATAGTGGCATTACATGTGGAATTGATCAATTTGCCATCTATGCCAAATTTGACCCTATCATCATTCTACACCAAGATGCTTGACATAGAAAAATGTAAGACCCCCACATCTAACATAGATAACCTTTTTGCATTTTTCACAGGATCCACTAGTAAGTTATCTATTGAAGATTAAGCATTGATATTGATATAACTCCAAGATGAGATTTATGCTTGCTCAAAGGCTTGGTGAGTAGATCGGCAATACTAGAGGATGTGTTGACATGCTCCAAATAGATTTCTTCTCCAATAAGCTTTTGTCTCACAAAGTGGTGTGCCACTTCTATGTGCTTGCTCCTTGCATGAAATCTGGAATTATTGGCAAGAGCTTGGGCCGAGATATTATCACACTTGATCATTGGTAGATCATGTTCCTTGATGCACTTTAGCTCCAATAACAATCTTGATCCAAAGCACTTCTTTGGTAGTTGTGGTGAGTGCTTTGTACTCGGCCTCACATGAAGAAAGAGATATAGTAGCTTGATTTTTGGAAGCCAAGATATTAGATTGCCTCCAAGAAATATAGTGTATGCACTTATGGACTTTCAATCCATCTTATCACTTGCAAAGTCTGAAGCCGAGTAGCCAACAATGGATAAATCTTCACTTCTATAAAGTAGGCCATAATCACTGATGCGAAAAAAATGCACTCAGAAAATGAAAATTTTAGCTAGAACTCTGATGACAAACTGATAAAAATAAATTTCGAACGATTCGCAAAACTCAAATTATTTTTGTTCGAGTTGGATCAATCACAACGAAACGAAACGAGACGAAATATGGAAGAAAACAAAACGAAGTGAAGCGAAGCGAAACTCAAATGAGCTCTGACATTGATTCATGCTGGAAGCAAAGAGATCGCGAAACGACACGAAATGAAACGAAACGAAGCGAAAGAGTTCACGACAAGATCAATCAGGCTCTGCAACGAGACAAGACGAGACGAAACAAGACGAAACGAAACTTAGATGAGCTCTGTAATTGATTTACCCTTATAGCCAAGTGATGGTGAAGCAGACAAAACACGAAGCGAAAGGAATCGCGAACAAGATCAGTTCGTCAAGAATTCAGATATGATCGCTGGTCACTGCCGGCTATATCATTCCTACAATCCTTCAAAGAGTAGTCAGACACTGGTGATCTACGTTAACAAATTAATATAGCATTCAACAAGAACAAACCAAAGTGTGAAACTAAATGAGCAAGTGAATCAGACACACAAATAGTAACAGACGAATTTATATTCAAGATCATACAATCATACAGATTAATAATGTGCACAACAGCTACAAAATCATTTATTAATTTTCTGATTCTTCAAGCACTGCATGACAGATTCACGCAGATTCACGCAGTGCGTTGGCGTGAGAGAAATACAGTTCTCTCACGAATCGTGTCTCGCTTACTAGCAGACTTCTGGATCTACAGATCCTCTTGAGAATTGTCTCGCACGCAGGCGGACTTGTATTCTGTATTTTTTGTCTTCTGACTTCTTGTCTTGCTTACTAGCATTACTACATTATGCATCAAAACAGAAAGCATATATAGTTTGCGAACTTTTTCGTGTCGCGTCGTGTAACTTACAGATTAGAAAAGATTAAACATCTACAACTAATTGCGAATTACAAGAGTGGCAGATTAGCCACGATCTAGAATACCATAATATTTGATCAAATGTCTGTACCCCTTGGTACTTGACTGATCTTCTTGGTTGTTTGTGGAGCACGACTTATTTCGGTTTTTGTCGTGTCGTGTCTTGTCATCTTTTGTCAAAATTTCAAGATTGAAAGCTAGCAAAGCTTTGGCATTAGAAACATTTTGTTTCTTCAGCTCTCTCTCAAAGCATGATAGCTTGACGACTTCAAGACTGCTCCTCTGTCTCTCGAATAGACCTTTGTCTAAGGTCTTTTTGAAAATGTCAACAACCATGTCTTTTGTTCCAATGAAGGTGGTCTGCAGCATCTTCTTACCAATCAGATCTCTAATCAAGTGGTACTTGATCGCAATGTGTTTTGTCCTTGAGTGAAACACAGGGCCTTTCGTCAGATGTATTGTAGATATGTTATCCATCTGCAAAACCAGAGGTTCGTTCCTCATTTCGCCCAATTCCTCCAGGAATTGTTTGAGCCAAATTATCTCATTGGCCATCTTTGCTGTTGCAATATACTCTGCCTTGCAGGATGACTGAGCCACAATGGTCTACTTCTTGCTGACCCAGAGAATTGCCGCTCCTTACACGATGGTGCATCCTCCTGAGACACTTTTGCAGTCGTCCTTGAGAGATGCCCAACTAGCATCACTGTAGGAAAGCATCTGGAATCCTGCATCACGACAATAACACAAACCATAATTCTTTGTTAGTTGAAGATATTGCAAAATTTGTTTTGCAATCTTCCAATGTGTCGAGCTTGGATTCGTGCAGAATTTGCTCATCATGAACACTGCATAAGCAATGTTAGGATGTGTGTTATCTGCAAGGTACATCAGCGATCTTATCAGTTTCTTATAAGGTGTGAGCTTCATCAATTCTCTCTCTTCGTCAGTCCTCGAACAATTTTCGTTCGTCAGTACTGTTCCTGCAAGCATTGGAGTATTCGCTCCTTTGCAATTTAGCATTCCAAAATTCTCCAGGATTTTCTGGGTGTATCTGGACTGATGAAGGTACAACTTACCTCCCTCATAGTCCCTGTCAATCTGCAAGCCAAGGTAACACCTGGCTTCTCCCAGATCTACAATCTCGAATGTTTCAAGATGTCATTCTTCACTTCGCCAATCAGCTTCTCACTCTTGCAGAGTATCAGAGTGTCGTCCACATACACAACCACAATGATGATCTTTCCATCTATAATTCTTACATACACATTGGAATCAGCCATAAGTGGCATGAATCCTAAGGATTTCAGGGCTTGACCTTTCTTCTTGTACCATTGTCGAGCTGATTGCTTCAAACCATAGATACTCCAATGCATTCTGCATGCATAATCAGGAAGTGAATTCGAGACATAACTTGGGGGTTGATCCATGTAGACCTCTAGTTTGATCTCCTTGGAAAATGACTTTGGCAAGCCAAAAGCTTTGGGTTCTTTGATCATAGAGAGCATGGATTTGTAGTTGGGATGTCCCAACCTCCTATGCCATAACTCCTCCATAGATAGCTTGTTCACAAGAGCAACATTACAAGCATTTACTTCTCTTGGATCTAGTTTATAGATGTCTCCAAATCTAGATCCTAGTGCAAGTATGTCATCATTCTTTTTGATAGTACAAGTATCAACATAAAATTTCACATCAAGGCCATTATCAAGCAATTGGCCAACACTAATAAGATTCTTTGTAAGCTTAGGTACAAAAAGTACTTTAGTAAGAGAAAGAACTTTAGAAGATGCAAGCTTTAAGAGAATATTCCCAATTCCTTAAATTGGACATTCATAATCATTTGTAGTGTATATTGATTTCTTGGCTCTATCATAAGGTGTAATTGAAGAGAAAGAGTCCTTGGAGCTACACATATGTGAAGAGGCTCCACTATCAATATACCATAATCCATCCTTCTTGAAAGGAGAGGATGAGAAGCTAGAAACCGTAAGAGATTCCTCTCCATCACTTGCAATAGTGTCTTCTTTCTCATTGGTGATGTTGGCTTGCTTGAGTTGATTCTTCTTCTTGAGCAATTGGTGGCATGATGGCCTTTCAAAGAACTTGATCTTCTTCTTCTTGGGCTTAGATATAGAAGAACTCAAGGAGTCATCCTCCTCCTCATCTTTGTCTTTGGCTTTGGCTTTGTCCTTGCTTGAGGATTGTTGATATTGGCTCTTGCTCCTCCCTTTGTGCTTGCCCTTGACAAATAAAGCTTTGCCATCATTATGATTGAGAGAAAGCTTGTCCATCCTTAAGAGTTTGTACTCTTGTCTTGATTCTTCAGAAATAAGCACACTTTGAAGAGCCTCCAGGCTTGGTAATGCATGCAAGCTCCCTATGAATATCCTTGACTCTCAAAACATAATTAGATGCACTCTCATCACTCTTTTGACTACTTTGAAAGATTTGATTTCTAAGAGTGAGAAGCCTAGAGGTGTTCTTAGCCTCATAGATAGTCTTGAGACAATCCCAAGCTTCGTGAAAGTACCTATCTCCCTCAATATCTCATTAGAGACATTCATCTTAATGTAGTGGAGAGCCATCCTAGCTCTCTTCTTGTATTTTTGAACCTCTTGAAGAACTTGAGGCTCTTCTTCAAGGCCAAGAACAATGTCTATCACATCTTGAAATATCAAGATGGACTCCATCCTCAACTTCCATATTGAATAATTGGAATTGGACAATCTCTCACTTGGTTCCAACAAGAATGAACCCATTGCAGCCATCTAAAGTGAAATGATCTCAAATGATGAACAAAAAATGATGCTACACACTCACAAAAGGATCCAATAATGATGTGCTATCACCTCCTATGCAAGGTCTTGCAACAAACTGTGAGATGATTCTCACTAGCTATTCCAATCTCTCCAAAACTAGATCTACTTCACATCAAATGATGGAGTATAGACAAAGTTAGGATCAAATACTCTTAGCACATGTGAAATACACTAAGAAACCAAATTTGACTCAAATACAATGATATTGCATGAAACAAAATGGCTAAGTTCTCAAGACAGTGCCTAGATCACATATAGATACTCTGAAAATCTATGGAAAAACACAGTGAAACCTAAGAATGGCTTAAGTTCACGAACCGTTTGAGGGACTGACCATTCAACTACCATCTTCACCATCTCCTGGTCAATCTTGATTCCAAAAGAGGTGATCTTATGACCAAGGTAAAGAAGTTCCTATTTAAAGAATTTGCACTTTGATTCCTTTGTGTAAAGCTTATCTTGTCTTAAGATACATAAGATAATATGGAGATGCTTAGCATGCTCTTTGAGTGTTCTACTGTAGATCAAAATATCGTCCATAAACGCTACCACAAACTTTTTCAAATATGGACAAAATAAATCATTCATCATTTGCTAGAAAGTTGTCGGAGCATTGGTTAAACCAAAGGGAAAAACTAGAAACTCGTAGTGGCCAAACCTTGTCCTAAAGTGGTCTTAGATACATCTTCCGAATGTATCCTGATATGATGGTATCCCGTACGTAGATCAATTTTTGTGAAGTATTTAGCTCCATTTAACCGATCTATGAGATCATCCATCCTAGACAACGTGTATTTATTTTTTACAGTAAGTTTGTTCAGACCCTTGTAATCTACACATAGCCGGAAAAACCCATCTTTCTTACTCTTAAAAAGGACGAGTGCTCCCCATGGAAACCTACTTGGTCTGATGTGCCCCATCCTGAGATATTCCTCGATTTGCCTAGCCACTTCCTCTTCTTCCTTTTGATTAAATCTATAAAGTTGTCTGAGAATGGACGACTATCGAGCAATAGATATATCTTATGGTCCACCGACCGAGCGGGAGGTAGTCCGTAAGGTAGTTGTTTCGAAAGAACTTCACCAAATTCTTGTTTTAAATCTTGCAGTAATTGTCGCTCCTGATGCAAATTTTTGGTGCTAAAACATGAAAACATATTCACATAACCAACATCACAATGCATACAAATTTTAAAACCAAATAAAAGAGTTCATAATCAAAATCATCATGAAGTTTTTCTATTAACTTAGCCGAGGAAATCATCGGCGATGGCAATACATCAGTCTCTCCAGAAATAGAGACTATTTGATCAAACTTATTTTTAAATACCAAAGTATGGTTTTTGAAATATGTTGCTAATGAATCATATTTATCGAAAAAAGACTACATCTATCTAGATTCATGACATGGAAGTCGAATGACTCAACATGATCCCGCATCCGAAGCTCTAAATTTGAAACTTTTACATCCCAAACTTCCGTGTCTGACCCCAAGGCTGAAATTATTTGTTGAAGAAGCCTTGCACTGCTGCTTGTCACAAAAAAACTCAAAGTTGTTTTTTCAATTGATCTTTTCGGATGTGAGCCAAGCTCTCCTGTTGAATATGCCTTCCTAAGCAATTGCAATCTTTTCAGTCCTGTTGTTTCATCTTTAAATTGACACTTTCACTAATTTTCATACAAAAAATGCAAATAAATATATATCAGAAGAATCATCCCTTGGTCCAACGCCAGCGCTGGACCCTCAGAGTCCTTTTTGGCTCCTGGAACTCCTAATCTTTTTTTGCATTTTTTGTTGTTCTAGGATTAAAAAAATGCATCCCTAGGTCCAGCGCTGGCGCTAGACCCCTGGAGGCTGCTTTTTAGGATACTTCATCACTGGCTTGTAAACGCCACCGGGGGTCCAACGCTGGACCCCGAAGGCTTTTTCTCTGATCCTTTAAAGAGGCATTTTATCTGTTTCTGGTTTAGATAATGAGAAATTAATTTTGTAATCTCTTATTTAGAACAATAATTGCCCAACAGCTGCGTAACAATCATGGTGGCAATGGAAAAGATCCAAAGCTTTTGAAGTTTATCAGTCTTCAAATACTAGAAAGAGTTCCTTTATCATAAGAATTGATAGATTCTGTTTGTTCCCCATGCTTTTTCACTACATCAAGGCTGAACGCTCCTATATCGTAAGAATTGACCATGATATTTCGAGCGTTGAGAACCCTAAATTGGCATTTTGTAGATAAATAAGATAACTTAAATCTTGGCACTCATTAAACTATTTTCTTTCTTCTCACCTATACTATTATTGGTACCGATGTGATTGCAGAGAGGGAAGTTCAAATTCTAGATATGATATATTCTGATAGGAACACAATCAAAAACTTGATTTGAATTCCAAAAAACAGGTTCTTATACGTCATTAGGTTGCATGATCATTTGGTATTATTGTTTATCACATGTGAAAATGGTCGTGATGGTTTACTAAGCACTTAATAATATTCTACAACTGTACAACTTTAAATGACATGGTTGGTTGACTTTATGAAATATGTAATAATTGTAATGTCAAAGGAATCTAGAGGTTCGTTATTCAAAAATGTTATGTCACTGTCAGAGCGTTTGTCAAAAGTATTCAAGGGTGTTAACGTGTATCAAAAATTGTATCCTGCAGCATGAAAAAACCTAAAGCCTAAATCTTTTTAACCAGTTGATAAGCTTCATCTGACCATAAATCAGAATTCTGAACTCCTGAAAATATTTTTTGCAAAGCAATTCTAGAAACAAATGTTTTCTAACTTTGGTGACGATTTCATTTTTAGGAGACAAAGGATGGTTTAGATCTACAAATAATGCCTCAGATTTGTCAGCGACAGGCTTTTGATATTTTTTTGCGTCTATACTCTCTAATTCCCAAACTTGAAATAAAATGCTATATACTGCTATTCTCAAACTTGAAAATTTACCATGTCCAGGCTATTTTTTTTTTTAAGCTATTTTCTGCCTTCTTGTCAATATTCTAAGACGTTTTTTTATTTGTGATCAGCTAAAAAAATGACCGGTTCTAAATATAACCTTCGTTCAAGTGTTTGTGAACAAGCCGAATCCACAAACAGTGAAGACACAATCCAGCCAATGCAACATAATCCGAATGTAATCTGGTCATAGCTGACAAATCAAATCTCTACGTTTAGAGAGAATGTTGCGACTATGGGTCACAAATCCGTGCAAGCATCTGGACTGTCCATACGAGAAGAGCATACGACAACTGATGGTAAGGGAAGCAGTATTAGTTTATATGGAAAAGTAATTGAAACAGACATCTTACAAGACCTCGTTGCATCACTTAGAGTTGTAAAAAGTGTGCCACCGCCTCCTATTCCTCTGTGTCATCTGGTAGTCAACGAGGCTATTAGAACAGTTCAAGAAAACATCACAGACCTTGGAATGAAGTTTCGTGTGAAAAATTGCCTACATTGGCAAATCTAGCCATGTAGAATATTGTACATTTTGTCAATATTGTTTGTTGGTTACTTCAATGGCCAAAGTGCCACTTGTACATACACACCTAAAGTAGGTTACCACAAGTCAAGAGGAGTGGTTGTGTCTATTTGGTAGTGATTCCTACTTTGTAGGATCTAGACCATGATTTATGATGAGATTTGTACCTACCATGCACCTACCAAGCATGACTCTTGGATCTAGGCTAGGGTTTTCACATTAGGGCAAGAAAGTGGAGTCTACTTCCTTATTACATGCTGGATTTTCACCTAACTTTGCAAAGGAAGTGTGTTTTACTATGTATTCACATTCTCCATAGTGAGAAGATAGAAACTTTTTGGAGCCTCAAGGAGAAACTCGAGTTTCCTCTCATTGTATGGTGATTACTCTATTTTTCCAATGAAACCCAACTTTGGCACTTTGTAAACACTGTCTACAGGCTGTACTACAGCCTTATTTCCACACGTGTGGAGTTGGATTATACTAATTGATCAATGTTTTGATTGTCTCTACTTGTTTCCTATCAAGCTGCTAAACTAGATCTTGTTTTCTGATGACTAGTTTCTGATAGATTGTTTAACAAGTATACAATCACCTTGTGGATCATTCAAAGATCCATTTATGGTCCTTAGTACTGTACTTTTCACATGGTATCAGAGCCAAGTACAAGGCCATTGATCTGTGTTTGAATCTAATCCAGTTTTAGCAGGTTTTGGGGCAAAAAGCTAGTATTGGAAGGGCGAGCTGGTATCCAGGTTTTGGTGAGGGGATTTGATCCCAAACTTTTTCAGGATCAAAATCCATACTTTTCACACGTGTGGGCATCTCTGAACCAGCATTTAATAACCCATATTCATTGGATCATAGAAAATTTATCTGGTATCAGTTTGATGTAATTTTTGGTGCAAATCCTAGGATAACCTACCAAGATCACTTGCCATTGATTAGTTTTGAATTTGTTTCATGAAAACTAATTAATCTAGGCTGATTTCAGACCTTCTTAAAGTGAAAACCAGGTCTTGAAAGTACATCAAAGTGAATGAGAGAGATAAAGTCAGTTTTTGTCCAAGAATAGCCAAGATTGGCAAGATTTGCTTGAGTGTAGTTTTCATCTCATCTTATCTTCATTCCAGCTTGTGAGGGAGTGATAGAACTGTGATTACAAATCCATTTATTGGATTAGAAGTCAACATTTGAGTGAAACACTGCAAGTTAGAAACCTTTGTGAGTTTCAAGTACAAACAAATCTATATCTTGTGTGTAGAATCTTGCTAGTAAGATGGGATCAGTGGGACCCTACCTTCTAGAAGCTAGTGAGAGGTTAAATTCTACCAATTATGCTATTTGGAAAGTGAGGATGGAGTCACTAATGGTGCTCCAAGATCTTTATGAGTTTCTAATAGATGATGAAGATGAACCTCTAGGTGCACATGAATTAGTGAGATACAAGAAGAGGTCTAGGCTTGCACTTCACTGTATTAAGATGAATGTAAGCAATGATCTTTTAAGGGAAGTATCATCATGTAAGAGTGCTAAAGAGGCTTGGGAATCTTTAAAATCTATCTATGAGTCTAGTAACACTTCGAGGGTTCTCATGCTTAGGAATCAGATTCTACAAAGCATGAAGAGGAGTGATGAGAGTGCACAAGATTATGTGCTAAGAATCAAGTCTCTTAATAGGGAGTTAGCTTCCATTGGAGAGAAGATTCAAGATAGTGAGCTTGTTCAGATTGTCCTAAATGGTCTAGGGAGTGGCTTTACAAATTTGGTCCAAAGCTTTGCAATCCAAGACACTTTGCCTACTATAGAAAAGCTACACAGTGTATTAGTAGTTGAAGAGTGTAGGATGTTGCATACCAATGCAAGAATGAATGCTATTTCTCTGCAGGATGGTGATGAGAAAGCTAATTTCTCATTCAAAAGCAAGAAAAAGACCAATGGCAAGAAGAAGCACTTCAAGGAGACCAAGGAGGAGGATGAGGCTTCAAGCTCAAAGGGCAAGATCAAAGACAAGTCCAAGTACAAATGTTTTTTTTGTGGAAAGAAAGGACATTTTGCATCAGAATGTCTCAAGAAGAAGAAGGCACAAGAGAGCAAACAAAGCAACATTGCACATCAGGAGGAAGAGGAGGATGAAGAGTCATCCTTGATGGTTTCCAACAAACCACCATCATCCAAGAGCAACACCAATGATTCTTGGTGGATTGATAGTGGGGCAAATTCCCACATGACATATCAAAAGGACATATTCTCCACCTTACTTTCTTACAATGACTTACATAGATCAATCTATACTGCAAGTAGTCAAGAATGTAAGATAAGTGGAATAGGAACAATTCCCTTGTATGTGGGATCATCCAAAAGGACGAATCTAGATAATGTTCTTTATGTTCCTAAGTTAACCAAGAAGTTGTTTAGTGTTGGCCAGTTAATGGATAATGGCCTAGATGTACAATTTAAGCATGGAGTTTGTTCCATCCTTAGAAATGATGAATGTATAGCCAAAGGCTTTAAGCAAGGTAGATTGTTTAAGCTTGATGCTAATATTGCAGTGGAGAGTGTTAACTTGGCAAAGGTGGAGCTATCAAAGGTGGAACTGTGGCACAAAAGGTTGGGCCACCCCAACTACAAAGCCATGGAATCTATGGCTACAAAGGAGCTTGCAGTTGGACTCCCCAAGCACTCCCTTCTTGAACTCATCCATTCGGATGTTCATAGTTTTTCACATGAGTCTAATGGTGGTGCCAAGTAATATGTAATCTTCATTGATGACTATTCTAGATTTTGTTGGATGTACCTCTTGTCTAGCAAAACAATGGTGTTTGATTCTTTTGTAAAGTTCAAGACTTTGGTAGAAAATCAACTTAGTACCAAGATTAAGGTATTAAGGAGTGATAATGGAGGTGAATATATCTCCAATAAGTTGATTGACTTTTGTAGTTCTAATGGCATAAAGAGAGAGTTGTCATGTCCATACACCCCTCAACAAAATGGAGTGAGTGAGAGAAGAAATAGATCTCTTTGCGAGTGTGCTAAGGCCTTAAGGCTAGATGCTTCTCTATCCAAACCATTTTGGGGTGAAGCAATAACTTGTGCTAACTATTTGTGCAATAGATTGCCAAACCAAGCCATTGGAGGAATCACACCATTTGAAGCTCTATTTGGAGAGAAGCCCAATCTCAAAGATCTCAAAGTTTTTGGATCCACTTGCTATGTACACCAATCCTTGGATAAGAGAAGGAAGGATGATGCAACATCCATCAAAGGCATCTTTGTGGGATATGGTGAGAATAGCAAAGGTTATAGAGTCTTCAATCCCATCACTAGCAAGGTGATAGTGAGTAGGGATGTTATTTTTTATGAAGGACATGCTTGTGATTTGGATGATAATGCTACTAATCATCTTGATGCCAAGGATCATGCTAGGATGGAGGAGGAGCTTCCAAGTGAAGAAGAACTTGAGGATCCACCTCAAGATGCAAGAACTCCAAGAAGATCTACAAGGGCAAGATCCGAGCCATTGAGGCTCACCTATGATGGTCAAGGTGATCAAAGGGAAGGCTCATCATCTTTCACATCTTACACCTTTCTTACTTCAATGTTAGATGAGCCAACATGCTATGAAGATGCTTGTAAGTCTAAAAGTTGGATGGATGCTATGCAAGTAGAGTATGATGCTCTTATTGAAAATCATACTTGGGATCTTGTGGATCTTCCTCAAGGGAAGAAACCTCTTGATTGCAAGTGGGTGTTTAGGTTGAAGTATAATCAAGATGGATCAATAAGCAAGCATAAAGCTAGGCTTGTTGCCAAAGGTTTTTTACAAACCAAAGGCATTGACTATGATGAGACTTTTGCTCCTGTGGCTAAGCTTGTTACTATCAAGTTGATCATTAGTTTTGCTACAACCTTCAATTGGGAGCTATTCCAACTTGACTTCACAAATGCATTCCTCAATGGTTATTTGGAGGAAGAGATCTACATGAGGCAACCCGAGGGCTTCATCAAGGCAAAGCATGAAGGAAAGGTGTGTTTTTTGAAGAAGAGCTTTTATGGGCTCAAGCAAGCACCTAGAGCATGGTACTCTAGGCTAAACTCTTTTCTCATTTCCATCAATTTTGTAATGAGTGCCTATGATCCATCATTGTATATAAGTTTTCATGATGGCATGATCATTATTCTTGTTTTGTATGTAGATGACATTATCTTGAGTGGTAATGATCTAGATGGAATTAGAGATGTAAAAATTGCTTTAGCAAAAGAGTTTAAGATGGTAGATCTCGGCCTATTGAGCTTCATTCTTGGAATAGAGGTTATTAGACGATGTGATTTTAGCTTCAATTGTCAATCTAAATATGCTACATCCATCCTAGATAGATTTGGAATGAAGAATTGTAAAGGCATTGAGACACCAATGGAGCAACATGTAAAAGCATCTATTGGTTGTGATGAAGCATCCTTTGAGGACATCACATTATATAGAAGGCTTATTGGATTCTTGATCTATTTAACTATAACTAGACCTGATCTTAGTTATAGTGTTGGAAAGTTAAGCCAATTCATGCGAAGTCCTCTAGTTTCACATTGGAAGATGGCAAAAAGAGTTCTTAGATACATTTCATTCACTAAGAATTTTGGTATTTTGTATAGAGGAACTAATCTTGGCTTAAGAGCCTATAGTGACTCGGATTTTGCAGGTGACAAAGTGGATAGAAGATCAACAAGTGCCTTTGCCACCTTTCTATGTGATGGAGTAGTATCATGGCTTTCCAAAAAGCAAGATACCATCTCTCTATCTTCCACAGAATCCGAATACAAGGCCTTGACATCAACATGCAAGGAGGTCTTGTGGCTCAAAAGGCTATTGGTGGAGCTTCATGTCATGGAGGAGGAGATCCCTATCATCTATTGTGACAACCAATCATCCCAATCACTTGCAACTAATCCTACATTCCATGCAAGGAGCAAACACATCGAAATTGCTCATCATTTCGTGAGGGAAAAAGTGCAAGCTAAAGAGATCAAGCTCCAACACGTGCCATCACCAAGTTGCTTGGCTGATTTGTTTACTAAACCTTTACCTAAAGATTCATTTGTCAAGCTTAGATCTTCAATTGGAGTTATTGATAAAAGCATTGTGATCTCCAAGGCTAGATTTGAGGTTTCGTGTGAAAAATTGCCTACATTGGCAAATCTAGCCATGTAGAATATTGTACATTTTGTCAATATTGTTTGTTGGTTACTTCAATGGCCAAAGTGCCACTTGTACATACACACCTAAAGTAGGTTACCACGAGTCAAGAGGAGTGGTTGTGTCTATTTGGTAGTGATTCCTACTTTGTAGGATCTAGACCATGATTTATGATGAGATTTGTACCTACCATGCACCTACCAAGCATGACTCTTGGATCTAGGCTAGGGTTTTCACATTAGGGCAAGAAAGTGGAGTCTAATTCCTTATTACATGCTGGATTTTCACCTAACTTTGCAAAGGAAGTGTGTTTTACTATGTATTCCCATTCTCCATAGTGAGAAGATAGAAACTTTTTGGAGCCTCAAGGAGAAACTCGAGTTTCCTCTCATTGTATGGTGATTACTCTATTTTTCCAATGAAACCCAGCTTTGGCACTTTGTAAACACTGTCTACAGGCCGTACTACAGCCTTATTTCCACACGTGTGGAGTTGGATTATACTAATTGATCAATGCTTTGATTGTCTCTACTTGTTTCCTATCAAGCTGCTAAACTAGATCTTGTTTTCTGATGACTAGTTTCTGATAGATTGTTTAACAAGTATACAATCACCTTGTGGATCATTCAAAGATCCATTTATGGTCCTTAGTACTGTACTTTTCACATTTCGCACAATGGGATATCCTCGAGATTTGGGAACTTTCTTTGTCTCCATGAAAAGAGTAGGTGAGTCAGAGCTTGAAGTGGACCAATACGATCTAGAAGATTGGGGTCCTATTTGGAGAGAGGTAAATATGGAGTTTGAGGAAGATCTTTGTAACTCACCCGAGTGGCAACACTTGAGCAATAAGAAGTACATCATTTGGGATGGCAACCATCGAGCCACCGCATGGATGAAAAAGATAAAACAAGGTATACAAAGTTGTTTGCAGATATTTGTTCTTTTTATGTTCTCGTTAATTGTTAAGTGCTAAAGTTCCTCGCATTTTTTGGCTCAAAATTTCCATTGAATAAAGCAAGACATATTAGGGTGGATTGCACTTTCATCGAGGCAAAAGAAGGCGAGCTCATACTTGCTCTACATTCCATCAACAAGTATAGACCTCATTTTAGTGTCACCACTCCCCATTTTTATAAGGTTGTTCCTTGTCCTGATGTAATTGATTTGTTTGTAGGTTGACCTGCGTACATGTGTCGCACACGTTGTCACGTGACGTGTTCATGCTGTAGAAATTTGGACTATCTGACAAGGCCACACTGTTGAGAAACATGCCAATCCAAGATAGATATTGGATGGAAGCAAAAATGAGAATAGAATGAAAAGGCCAACACAAATCTTGGTACAATGTGCCAATGGTAATATTTTCTCAATTGGTTTTCAAGGTAAGAAAACTTGAAGCTGGTGCAGTGTATTTTATCTTTGTGGATGCACTGATAATTGTAACGTTGTATTGGCAATGCATGCACAGGAAGATTTCACAAGGTTGCTCGATCAGGCAACCTCCAGAATTGATAGAGAGAATCTATCTCTTGGGGAGTGTCAAGCTCAGCATGACGCGGCCATTAAGGTGAATAATGTTCCCCACATAGTGGAAAGATTGGGGAATCACAGCTTGGGAAGTAAACAAATGTCCCTGGTGGCTGGATTACTCGAAGGGTGAGAGACACAATTGTGAAAATGACCTGCATCTTGAATGGCAGGCATTCCAAAAGGGAAGAAATAAACTCTCGCCACTTCCACCACAAGGATCAGCCTCAAAAACAAAAACAAAAAGGCACATAGATCCCGCAGAGCTGAGATCTAAAAAGCGCCTAGATATTGCTATTGAGTCACATGACCGTGCAGGCGGCCTTGATGCAACCACGTCGGACCCCAATCCACGTGAAGAGGGCATGCATTGCGATATTGTTAGTGACCGTATTCACTAGAAATTTTTGGCAAGCAGTATTTGAAAATTTGGAAACAACTTTAAGTTTGAGTTCTACAGATCATCCAGAATCAGACGGTCAAACAGAAAGGACCAATCAGACGATGGAGGATATGCTTCGAGCATATGTGGGCCATCGGCAGTCTGATTGGAAACATTACCTTCCACTGGTGGAATTTGCATATAACAATGCAAAACATTTAGCGACCGGATTTAGCCCTTTCATGCTTATGTATGGTTTTTAACCTCGATCACCAATTAGTGTTGGCATGAAAAACCTACGGGTGCAAGCCGCAGCTGATTTCCTTGCGGATATGCAAGAAATGTTACAGCTGGCTAAAGATAGCATAAGAAGTGCCCAGGACAGGGCAAGGCACTATGCTGATCTATCTTGGAAGCACAAGGTATTCATGGTCAACGACTGAGTGTTTTTGAGAGTCCCTAGTCACTCTAGGGGCTTGAAAACTATAAAGTGTGCAAAGTTGGCGCCTAGGTATTGCGGTTCTTTTAAGGTTATCCAAGTGATAAACAAGGTCACATACAAACTAGACCTTCCAGCTAACGTTGGAATTCATCATGCTTTCCACGTTAGTAAGTTGAAACCCTCGTTGGGGTCTGGGGAGACCCTGGTCCCTGTGGAAGATCTAGTGGAACTTCTTCGTGATGAGTCCGTGAGTAAACAACCTGAACCCGAGGCAATAATTAATAGCCGGCAGAGGACTCTACAAAGCAGAGGACTCTACGAAGTAGAGTGCTTCGGAAATTTTTAGTCAGGTGGAGGGGAAAATCAGAAGAGGAGGATACCTAAGAAAAGGAGGCTGATCTCTAGAAGAATTTTCCAAATTTTTCCCTGCAAGGAAAAATTTAAGTTTAGGGGGAAGGAATGCTACATACCTATGTAACTAGTAGTACTTTAGACCCCTATTAGTCCATCTAGTGTTGGGGGCTAAATGGCAAGGTACCCTTAGGACTAAGGGTATGTGCCCTTAGATAAGGACAGACAAGTGACTATACCTAGTTGGAGGTATGGAGTCACATGACCCTTGGATAAGGGGTACCCTTAGTATTAAGAGTAGGTGTCTTAGATTAAGGTACTAGTGTCCTTGGGTAAGGACGGGTAGGTGTCTATACCTTGGATGGAGGTATGGAACCTAGAGAGGTGTTAGAAAGTCATTGGATGACTATTTTTCTAAACCTTGGGCCTCAACCTTGAACCATATCACTTTATTGGTCTAGGACCAAAGTATACTTGCACAGCTTGGGCAATGGGACCTAGTAAAAGGGCGCCCTTCTAAAGTGTCCATTGAGTTTCCAACTCCCACAAGAAAGACATTCAAAGAGTCATAGGTTATGGAAGGAGTCTCTTGACATTCCATAAGCCTATGGAGGCTCTTGGAAATTCTTTAACTCCCCTAGCTTCTCTCTCTCTCATTGGATGAGCATAGAACTCCCTACTGCATTGGAGGGGTCCATGGGCCATCTATATGAGGGTAGTAGGGCGCCCATTTGGAGGGGGAGATCTCTCTTGTTTGCTTTGCTTATGCTCTAGTGTTGCTACTAGTGTGTAGAGTGCTTTCTTGTGGTAGTATGCTTGAGGTTTGGATCTTGCTTATGGTATGGGACATAAGTAGGGTCTGGATCTTGAGAATGCTATGGAGTGTTGTGGTATGCTTGTGATTTGTTTATGGTTAGCAAGGGGGTGCTAGATAGGTCTTGCTTGGAGCTTGGATCTAGCTATGGTTGGGTGATGAATACTTGAGGCCAGCTTGTTATCTATCTTTGTGTTTAAAGAGTAGGGACACATGTAGAGGAGAGATCCTTGGAGGCTTGCAGATCCTTGTGAAAATTGTCAACATTTCCTAGCTAGTTTGAGGTCTAAATTGGCAATTTTTGTATATAGTTTTGGATCTAGTATTTCACACGTGTGAAAGAGGCCTAGATACTTTTATTTTAGTATATATTTCATGTTGAAGAAGTCTCAAACTTCAGGACCTTCGAAATGACACCAAAATCATGTTATTTGGACATATAGGCCAAAATTGGCTATTTTAGGCTACTGGTGCCCTAAATTTGGGTCCTAAGTTCTAGAGAGAGAGAGAGAGAGAGAGAGAGAGAGAGAGAGAGAGAGAGAGAGAGAGAGAGAGAGAGAGAGAGAGAGAGAGAGAGAGAGAGAGAGAGAGAGAGAGAGAGAGAGAGAGAGAGAGAGAGAGAGAGAGAGAGAGAGAGAGAGTCATCTCTCTCACCTATATTAGGCTGAAATCGTGGAGAACAGGTTGGAGAAACTTATTGTATTGTTGAGAGAGATCAATAGATCATTGTCACAGTTTCTTCCTCCATTGAGAGCATTGCTTTGTGTATTGTCTTCAAGCTTTTGTGTATGATCTAAAGAGGTTTTCAAAAGTGGTAGGCTGCTATTGTAGGGCTGGTATACTGTTGTTTTTGGCTGCCATCAGTACCTTTTATTAGTTTCTTTTGTCTCTTGAATGCTTTGTCAAGTTCATGTGTATCAAAGGTAGCATTAGGATGCTTTGCTATTTCTAGCTTTTGTAGCTTGTTGTGCAAAGATCTTAGCCAAGTATTTTGGGAGTTTGGATCCATTCAAGATCCACTTTTTTCACATGGTATCAGAACTAGTTGGCTACTATTTTTAGTAAGTTTTCCATTTATGGTGATATTTGGATGTTTGATCAAGTTCTAGCATGATTATGCATTGCATTGTTGATCAAATCTTACTAACCTTTGTTTTGTGAGTTGAACTTGTGGATCAAAAGCATATTTCAGGTCTATTGAAGATCAGATGCTGAGAAGAAGCTATTTTGGATCAGATCGTAACACCTAATCATTTGTTGATTGTGAGGCTTGTGCATATTCAATACTAACAATGTTATGTTCAATGTATTGATGACAATCTCCACTTATGTGGATGAACACGCTCCTTTGTGGATGAACACTCTCCTTAAGTGGATGAACCTTCTCCTTAAGTGGATGACAAATACTCTTTGAGTGATTTTGTATTTCTCCAAAAGGCTGAGCAAAGCTCCCACTTGAATGAAAGATCCCCTTTTGGGTGAACAGATTGTCAACAATCTTTTGCATAAATTTTGGTGTACTTTGTTAAGCATGTAAGTAGATCTCCTTATGTAATTTGACTAGATCATTTGCTGGAAGGTTTTAACCATTATGAAGATGTATTTTCAGATTTTTAACAGGTTGAGGAACATTCTCATGAGAAGTGATCTTAGATCTACATCTAAACACCAAGATTTGACAAGCTAGTCTTGTGATTCACTAAGTGTGCTCTCTCATTTACCTCTAAAGCTTGTATTTATCATTTGATGGAGTTTATAAACTTTTATAAGTGTGGTTTTACAGGTTGAATCAATATCTTAGTGTGTTGATCATATGTTGATCAAGTTTGTTCAATTCTAGGTATTCTTGGTAGCCTAGTCTTGTGTATTTTCTAAGAATGCAAGTAACTCTTCACACCATAGCTTGATTTGGTCATTTTATGGAAAGTTTGAGAGCTTGAGCAAGAGTGTGTTCAAGCTGGTTTGAGTTTGTAATCCATTCTTAGTGTGTGCAAAGTGTTGCATGTGTTTCAATCTTTCTTTCTATGCTTGGAAACTAGCCAGGTTCAAGATAGAAGTGTTTTAGAGTCCTAGATCTTCTGCGATATCCTTATCCATCATTTGTTGAGAGGAAAGTGAGTGCTAGGTGCATTAGGATAGAGCCTAAAAGTTAAAAAAATTATTATATTCATGGCTTCCAATGGTGGGATCATGTTAGAAACGAATGATAGGTTGAGTTCATCAAACTACTCTACCTGGAAAGTGAGGATGGAATCCTTATTTGAGTTGAATGAACTCATGGACATAGTTGCAAAAACTGAAGAGAGACCAACCATAGCTCAAGAGAAACAAAGGTTTGATAAGAAGGCCAAAAGGGCTCTTCATATTATCAAAATGAATGTTACCAATGAACTTCTCAAGGAAGTTGGTAATAGTCAAAGTGCAAGTGAGGCATGGAATGCCTTGAAAAAGCTATTTGAATCAAAGTCCACATCTAGGGTATTGACCCTAAGAAGGAAAATATTTTCTAGTAGACAAAGAGAGGGTGAAAGTGCTCATGCATTTGTCTTGAGGGTTAAGTCCTTAAGTGATGATCTAGCATGCATTGATGAAAGCATAAAAGATGGTGAAATAGTCCAGGTTATGTTGAATGGTTTGCTAGATGAACATGCTAACCTTGTGCAAAGTTTTGCCATTCAAAGAGTCTTGCCAAGTGTGGTTGACTTGCAAGAAATCTTATGGACTAAAGAACATAGGTTGCAATCAAAGCTTGATGGTGCATCCTTGCAAGGTGGAGGTGAAGAGGCTTTCTTCACAAAAGGCAAAGTCAAACGCAAAGGTAAAGGCAAAGGGAAATGGTCCAAAGGTGGTAACTCGGATCATGATGATCACTCTTCCTCCTCCTCTTCTACTTCTTTTAGAAAGAAAGACAAGTCAAAGTTCAAGTGATTTTATTGTGGGATAAAAGGTCATTTTGCAAATGAATGTCATAAGAAGCAAAGTAATGAAGGTAGCAAGCAAAACAACTTTTGTACTTCTAATGAGGAACTAGATTCTTGTGATTCTCTCATGATGTGTTCTTCAAGTTTAATGTCAAGTGGAAGTGACAAGGATTCATGGTGGATAGATAGTGGATCTAGTTCACACATGACTAGTCACAAGGAGTTCTTTACTTCTTTGATCTCTTATGTTGGAACCAAGAAAGTCGTTCACATGCCAAATGGTGGTGAGTGTATGATCAAAGGTATTGGCTCAATTCCTATTTGCCTTTCTACTAATAGGAATGTTAGGCTTGATGGTGTTCTTTACATTCCTTCACTTTCAAGGAATTTGCTAAGTGTTGGTCAAATGTTAAAAAAAGGGTACAAGACAAAGTTTGTTGGGGATGTTTGCTTCATTACTAAGGGAGATGCCTTGATTGCTAGGGGCAATAGACAAGGTAGACTTTACAAGCTTGATGCATTTGTTATGTCTAACAAGAGGAATGAAATGGATGTTGGTGGTTCTCTCAACTTTCAAAAGTCAATCCCTAGCATCAATAAGATTGGTAGATCTTAAGCAAAGTCTAAAGAACTTCCTTATGCTAGATCTAGGTTGAGATCTAATGAGCTTCTTGGAGATAGTTATTGTTGTGCTAACTTGGAAATTTTTGGTGAATCTATGATCAATGTTTTGGATCCATTGGATCTTGAAGATGGGCTAGTGCTACCTATTAGTCAAATGGAGTCATGTGGTGCTAAATTAGTATCATGTTTGTCTACTCATAGATTTTCAAGTCTTGGTGGCTCTTCAATGGAACTACATGGAAAGTGCAAAAATGAAAAAGGTAAGAAGAGAGCTAACTTCATCAATGGAGGTGATGAAAACTCTTCTTTGGAAATAATTGTTGCTAATGACTTATTTACTCATTTGGAAAGAGATGGTGCTTTGAGCATGATTGAAGAAAAAGTTTCTTTTGTATCTTTATGTGATGAGTCCAAAAAAGTCATTTGTGAAACAAGTGGTGTCACATGTATTCATAAAGAAAGTAGATCAAAAGGTTCTATCGTGAGACTTGGTGAGGAAGATCTCAAGTCAAAAGGGAGAGGTGAATGTGAAGTGTTCAAAGTAAGATGTACTTTGAATGATGATTTTGTGAATGATAGTGAGGGTTCATTATCATTACCTATATCATTGATTAGAAGTCCAGGTTTGACAAGAAAAAGTACTTCAATCATTTTTATGTTGAAGAAACTATGTATTCTTTTAATTGCTTCTAATGTTCAAGATTCTTCCATTTCTTATGATGCAACTATCAAGAGGGAGATTGCTAACTTTTGTGGTGTGATCATTAAGAGGGAGTCTTGTGAAGGAAAGGGCAAAGGAAGAGTGACTCTTGGGAAGATTCAAGGCATGGATCTTACATCTCTTCATCAACTCAAAGGTTGCTATGATTGTGGTGGAGTGTTCATGCATGATCAAGATGGCAAAAGGTTGGATGAAGAAGACTACATGGAGCAACTCAAGTGGCAATTTCTCCAAGGCAAGGAAGATCTCATTGGTGAGCTCATTGAGGTTTGGTTTGAGCTCAAATGGGCTGGTTTGATTAGGTTTGATACTCAACTTCATCTACTCTACTTTATGTTGGATAGAATTGTAGAAATCTATCTTTTGGTTTATGATGGTGGCATTGTTTTCACTAACTATAGTGAAAGGTTGAAATCAAGCAATTATGAGATCTTGTGGGATGTTAATCATGTGTTTGAGAGGGAGTATCTTCAGAGGTTTAGATCTGGAGATGTTTATAAATGCAAAGTCCTTGATGTTTTATTGGAGATCAAGATGTCGATCTTGAATTGCTTCATCAACACCAAGAGGCAAGTAGCAATTGGAAGCTAGTCAAAAGCATCAAAGGGGAGCCACATGGGCAAAGCATTTTGGATCTATTTTTACAGGTTCTTGAAGGTTTAAGTAAGGTTCTTAGAGCAGCAAGGAAGTGTCCTTTTACTCTACCTTATTTGTTTAATCTCATGTATGAACATTGTCATGTCAATGTGTTGGAATTGTCAAAATTCAATGAAACTAGTTCCATAGTTTTGCACCCTTTGGATCTTGGAGATGGAATAGCTATCATTGCTGGTTCTTATGATCAAGTACATGCATTCATTCAAATCTTGAAAGATATTGAAGTGGTCAATATGTTTACTTTTGAACAAAGTTCAAGATCTAGCATCCTAGTGTTGGAAAATTGGCAAAGTGTTGACAATGTAGGATCAAGGGTTGTATGCAAATCTTGTGGAGATACTTCAAGTATTTCAAGTTCAGGTTTTGCTCATTCAAATGGAAAAGAGAACACATAATTTTGGCATTCATTCACTCAAGGGCTTTCATGGATTGGAGATCTACAAAGGCAAGGTGGTGATGGAGGTTCATTCATGGAGATACATGGTGCATTCACTATGGGCATAGTGGAATGTGGAGGAGGCATGAAAACACTTGTTGGTTACTTTCACTTACCACTTGTTTGCTGCTATTTTAAAGAGAATTCAAAGGTGGATACATGGAAGAATCCTTTCATTATGATTCTATGTTCTTTTACATGTATCCTTTTCATCATTCTATGTAAAATTGATGTAAGAAATAATGAAGCATCCTATATGGACACTATTATCTATATCAATTATGCTGTAATTCATATTGTACATATTAGAACACTTGAGAAGAGATCTATTATCATGATGCATCATTCTTAGGTTGGAGCAAAGTATTGTTGTAAAACTAGCAAATTAAGTTGAAGAGGGAGTGTGAAAATTGTCAACATTTCCTAGTTAGTTTGAGGCCTAAATTGGCACTTTTTGTACATAGTTTTGGATCTAATATTTCACACGTGTGAAAGAGGCCTAGATACTTTTATTTTAGTATATATTTCATGTTGAAGAAGTCTCAAACTTTAGGACCTTCAAAATGACACCAAAATCATGTTATTTGGACATATAGGCCAAAATTGGCTATTTTAGGCTACTGGTGTCCTAAATTTGGGTCCTAAGCTCTAGAGAGAGGAGAGAGAGTCATCTCTCTCACCTATATTAGGCTGAAATGCATGGAGAACAGGTTGGAGAGACTTATTGTATTGTTGAGAGAGATCAATAGATCATTGTCACAGTTTCTTCCTCCATTGAGAGCATTGCTTTGTGTATTGTCTTCAAGCTTTTGTGTATGATCTAAAGAGGTTTCCAAAAGTGGTAGGCTGCTATTGTAGGGCTGGTATGCTGTTGTTTTTGGTTGCCATCAGTACCTTTTATTAGTTTCTTTTGTCTCTTGAATGCTTTGTCAAGTTCATGTGTATCAAAGGTAGCATTAGGATGCTTTGCTATTTCTAGCTTTTGTAGCTTGTTGTGCAAAGATCTTAGCCAAGTATTTTGGGAGTTTGGATACATTCAAGATCCACTTTTTTCACAATCCTTACTTGCAGATGGAGGCATCCTAGCTTGGATTGGGGAGCATATTGAAGCTTGCAGATTGCTTGGAGGACATTTGGAGGCTCTACCTTGGATTTGGAGGACTTCCTCACCTCTACTTGTAAAAGAATTGCTGCTCAATGCCTTGTCTTTGGCAGTACTCCTTAAACTCCACAGAGATATATTCTCCACCATTGTCTGAACTTAGGGCCTTGATCGTCCTTCCAGTCTCCTTTTCTGCATGCTCCTTGAAGATTCTGAAGCAGTTGAAGGCTTCTGATTTCTTCTTTATGAAGTACACCATAGTCCTTCTGGAGAATTCGTCAATAAAGGTTATAAAATACTTGGCGTCGTTCAACGAAGGATTTTTCATCAGGTCACAAATATCTAAATATACAACATCTAGCAATCCTCTAGCAACATGTTGATGGCTTGACTTAAATGGTTTCCTAGTCTGTTTACCAACTAGACAGTCTTGACAAATAGGTAACTCGACCTTTTTGCAAGGATAGTCGAGATCAAGAACAATAGATTGTCTAGACATTCGTTGTACAGTAGCATGATTTAAATGACCAAGTCTATAATGCCAAAGTAAACCTTTATTTGAATGAATTGAAATACTGAGAGCCTGACTAGAGGCAGAAAAGCAATGACTTTGTCGTGAATAGTAAGACAAACTATTCGTCACAAATTATTCACGAAGAGCTAGACGGTGCTCGATTGATAATTAGTCATGAATGATTCG
Source organism: Diphasiastrum complanatum (assembly GCA_029204225.1). Lineage (NCBI taxonomy): Eukaryota > Viridiplantae > Streptophyta > Lycopodiopsida > Lycopodiales > Lycopodiaceae > Diphasiastrum > Diphasiastrum complanatum. Next base: position 54,433,358 of record CM055097.1, read on the forward strand.
CAAAAGACAAGACCATATGTTAGTCGTCTATTACTAAAAAGAACAACTAGAAAGATCAGACAGAATGAATGATAAGCATAGCAATATTAACATAGATCTGAATGCAGAACAAAGAGCTGTCTCAGATTAAGTATATCATGTATACATGTCAATAATGTGGTAGAGCACAAGACAATAGCGGATGAAACCGTGTGCCCTATGAAGCTTATACAATCTGTAAAGGAATAAAATCTTATTGCTGACAATCAAAAATCAATGCGCAAGGCATCTACTTCGTCTCATTCACTCATAACTCATTAACCTCGTTCGACTGAATACGCAAATGGTATCCAATACATATATACATTATATTACAGGTGTGCAGATGTGGAAAGTATAGTGGATGTGCTGTCTGTAAGAGATCGTGGGTTGCTGCAGTCATTGTCCAGTCTATTAGCGCAGCTATATGGGGTGAGCGTGAAAAAGGGAACGACGTCAGTTAGTGTTGAAGTGATCGTTGGTGATGACAATGCAAAAAGTGCGTCATTTTTACGAGTAGCCTTAGGATTAGATTTACAGGGTGCCTTTGCTTTTAGGGCACCTTTGGCATTCTGTAAGATAGTGTCCTCTTTTTGCCTGTCACCATAACATGTGTAAAAACACAATGTCGTGATTCTTTTCTTTGTCTGTGCGAATTTGCGTGTAATTATGTAGACTGCACGACAACGTTAGTAAATATGCAGCATGAATGGAGGCAAATTAAAATGGGATTTAAGGAGAGTAGAGGGAATAAATCCAACAGCTTCTTCCTAAGATCGTGAGGAATCTACGCATAAGCAGTACATCCAAAAACTCGTAAATTTGATAAAGAAGGTTTGGTACCTATCCAAACTTCGAATGGTGTTTGTATGAGAGACCTTTATTAGGACATCTATTCTGAATATAGGTTGTTGTTGAAATAGCTTCAGCCCAAAATGACTTCGGAAGTGTCGCATGTGATAACATGCACTTTGTCGATTCGACTAAGGTTCTGTTCTTTCTCTCAGCAAGACCATTTGAATGAGGCGAATAGGAGATAATGTATTGTTGCTCAATGTCCTTGTTAAGACAATACTCCTTGAATTCGATGGAGATGTATTCTCCCCCGTTATCTGACCTCACTGCTTTGATTCGTTTGTTAGTTTGATTTTCTACATGCTCTTTGAATTGTCTGAACTTGATGAAAGCCTCTGATTTCTATTTAATGAAATAAACAGCTGTTCTTCTAGAGAATTCATCAACAAAGGTAATGAAATACTTTGCATCTAGCAATAAAGGAGTTTGCATAGGTCCACATATATTTATATGAACAACATCTAACAGACCTTTTGATGCATGCCTATGACTTGATCTAAAAGGAGTCCTAGTTTGCTTTCCAAGGATGCAGCTATGGCAAACAGGGAGATCAACCTTACCAGAAGGATAGTCGAGATCAAGAGCCATGGATTGTCTGGACATGTTCAAAATAGATGCATAATTCAAGTGTCCTAAGTGACGATGCTATAGTAATGCCTTATTGACAAGAACAGAGGTTTTCAAGGCTTGACTAGAATCAGAATAACAATGTGCCAATCTATACAAGTATCCATGCCTCTTGCCGAGTGCAAGGATCTTATTAATCCTATCGATAATTCTGCATTGATCAGACTCAAACTCCACCTTATGATCTAAATCTGTAATTCTACTTACTAATAATAGATTTGTAGAGAGTTTAGGAACATACAAGACTTTTGACAGTAGTTTGAACTGATCATGCTGGAATCTGAATCTTATAGTACCTTCACCTTCGATAGTGTGAGTACTATCGTCACCAAGATAAACATCCTTCTTTGTGTTGTAAGCCATATAGGATTGGAAAATCTCACGATGATTAGTCATATGTTGAGTAGCTCCAGAATCCAAAAACCACAAATCATCAGAATTCGCATATTTGTCTTTGACCATAAAAGCAACTTCGTCCATTTTGACTTGAGGAGATGCTGTAATTGTATTTGCTTGTTGATCAAGTTGATTGGCTGCATTCTTCGCTTTGAGAATTTGGCAATCTTGGATCTCATGGTTATTGCATTTACAATACTTGCAAAACATCTTCTTCTTTGATGGATGTGAATTTGATGATTGTTCTTGACTTTGAGTTTGTTTCTGATTCGATCCAGATTGCTTGCAGTTTTTCTGCTTCTGTCATTTTGAGCCCTTGTTGACATATAGAGCATGAGACGAAGAGGTAAACGAAGTGTCTTGACTTCTTCGATTATCTTCTTGCAGCAACATAGTGATAACTCTGGTAAGAGTTCAATATGAGTGTGTCGTGATGATCATCACCCAGTTCTCATATGTAGAGGACAGGCTTGAAAGCAATGTCATTGTTGCGTCTTGATCGTCTATGATTGATCTGACAACAGCCATCCGTTGCAAGAGATTCTTAAACTGGTTAATGTGACTCTGAAGAGAAACTCTGAAGAGAAACTCTGAAGAGAATCACCATTTGATATCTTGAGTGTGAAGAATTTCCTTCAAAGATGTAACTTAGTAGTTATGTCTCTCACATCATATAGTGAGCTCAGGATGTCCCAAATTTCTTTTAAAGTTTTAGCTTCAACTATGTGGCCAATTTGAGTATTTGATATATTGAGGATAATAAGTGTGAAAGCTTTACCATCCATCGATTTCCATTTTGAGTCTTCTGTGTCTTCTTCAGTTTCAATTCGATACCTGTAACAACATCCCATAACTCATTTGCAATTAGCAAGGTCTTCACCTTAAATTTCCACAAATGATAATTGGATCCATTCAGCTTGTCTGTGATAAGACCAGCTTTACTTTGAGAATCCATCTGGAACTTAGTCTGTTGATTGTATCGATGACACTAAGATGTAGTGATGCCAACAATAGGAAATCAATTCTATGATATTGAAATTGTGGAGAAAGTACAAAAAGGACCAAGAGTGGATCCTAATCTGATCCTCAAGAGAGATTGGTTGTCAGATTAGTTGATCTATCAATCTACTTCAGATTAAGATCAATCTAGATCAATTCTAGACACAAAATCCTAACAAGAACAATCATTAATTGAAGGTAAGTGTACTTTATGGTTTCACACATGTGAAACACTATTTGAGTACGGACTCCAACCTAAAAATCAAGTACACATTGATAGAACCTCAAAACAATTAAAACAAATTTAGACAAATGGAGAGAATCACTCAAAATTGCTTCCAAAACCAAGATTGGTGTCTCACATTGATTATGGCCAACTGTGGCTCTATATATACAATAAGTGGGAGCTCGTGGTACTGATCATCCCTCTGATCCCACATGTGTGAAGGTGCTTTGTCATATGATGATTCATCATGCAAAACTGACACTTGGACAAAACCTTCTATTTTGAGCACTTTTGGTCCATTTTTCTTTTAAATGGAGATCTACTTGGAAATCTTTTAGAAGTCAAAATTTGCCTACTTCAGCTTATTTTCACACATGTGAGTTGTCCTCTACACATTTGATATGACACCTAACCAAAGGATGTGGCTCATGCAATCAATAGATTGATGCCATGTGTCATATGTCTAGAAAACTAGTTTTTGGCCTTTTTAGCCACTAGAACTTGAATTAAATCATATGTACAACCTATATGATTATGGTACATGACAAGTACACTACTTTCACACGTGGGAACAGGCTCCACACATGTGTAATCATCCTATATACATGATTTTTGGCCTCTACCAAGCTTATTTTTGCATTTATCACACTCCTAAAAAATCTAGCTTGGTAAATCTAGCATGATGGAAAACATGATGATCTTGAACTTGACTCCATGGGCTGAATTGGTCTTTGCTGGTTCAAAAGGTGTGAAGATCATCTAATGAGCTTGATGTTGATCGGAAATCACCATATCCATGATAGTGCTTTTTTGATGTTGACATCTTTGATGAACTTGAGAGCTTTGCACCATCCTAGCACCTCCAAAATCGATCCTTCCAAATTTCATGTAGATGCTTGACTTTGAGGCTTGCTCCTTCTTCATGTGCATGATCCTCCATGAGAAAATAAAGATTTCTTTTTGATTTTTTAGGATCACAAAGATCTAACATCATGTTACTACGATCTAGAGAATTAGTCTCATCCAGATTGGCAAGACTATGCATGCTATAATAACAAAGTGTTTGCAATATATCTTCATGCTTGTTTACCATCCTAATCTCAGATCCAATGAGGCTAAATACTTCATTATGGAGATAAGTGTCTTTAGAAGATGACTCACTTACTCTCATAAAGAGTTTACAATTTGCCTCAATACAAATTTTCAAACTATGAGTGAAAAAATCACTTTTGCTCTTGCATGACTCAAGAGCATACATTTGATGAAATAACCATTTGCTTTCTAATTTATTTGAAATCAATTTCAATCTCTTAAGAACATCATCTATGTTCTCAAGAGAGACTTCATACTCAACTAGTATGGCTTTACTCCAATTTTGAGATGCAATGATTTCACTAAAGCAAATTGATTTATTAAATGACATAAGAGAAGTAAGTATGAGATGTATACCACATGAGATATGCTCCTCTTTCCCTTGAAATGTGAGCCACATGGATTCAACCATATTTCTTGAGTTTATTTTTGGAATCACAATTTGAGAAGGTCTCTCCTCCTCAATCCTTGGCACACTTGAACCTTGAGAAGGATTCTCCTCCTCAATCCTTGGCACATTTGAACCTTGAGATGACTCCTTAAGATCCTCTTCATGGTGCTCCTTTTTGATGGAAATCCGAGACTTCCATGTCTCATAATGATCACAAAAAGTATGACCATTCAATATGCACTTCTATGATTATCAAGATTACTTATGCTAGAAACATGAGTCCAAAAATCAACACAACTTGGCATGATTTTTCCAATATTGAAATCAAAAGGTATTTCCATCTCAATAAGGCTAACTACTTGCTTATGGATATAAGTGTCCACTTTGGATGCTTCACTTATTCTCATAAGAAGTTTACAACTTGCCTTTAAAATTGAAAACTTACAATTTTCATCTTTATGAATGAACACATCATTCATGATCTAATTGAAACCAAAAGATCCGACATTATGAAGATATTTCCATTTCCTTGACTTCATAACTAATGTAAGCTTACAAGGAAAACATACTTTACTATCTTTTAAGGCGTCACACTCAACTAGTATTGCCTTAATCCACCTTTGAGATACAAAAATCTCTTCAAAGCAAAATGAGTTGACATGAGAGCATAAATGAAACTATTTTCATTTTGTGATTGCTCCTTATTCTTGACTGTTTTCTCTTGGATAATAACAATAAGTTTGAACTTGTCCAAAGTTCCAAGCAAAATAATTTCCAAGGACATAAAATAAATCCAAGTTACTTTCATGAAAGTGACATCTATCTTTGCATCTTGAACCAAACAATGCACTTCCAAATGAAAAATTTCAAAAGATTTGACACGTGTTGTGATGGACTCTTGAAGACAAATCTTGCAAGTCCTTGTGAGACTCCAAGCCTCATTCACCTTTCCACAAAGGAAACACCCTTCCTTGGACTTGTCCTTCTTGTATTTGCATTTTGAACTTGAAGCTCCATCCTTCACCTCGGCCCCCTTGCTTTGGTTCTCCTTGGATGGACTGGTCTTCTTTTTGTAGCATCTTGAGAAAAAAATATCCTCCCTTGCCACAAAGGTTGCACTCAGGATCCTTTCTTTCCTTCAATAGGATGCCACCTATTGATGCCATGTGAATAAAATCCTGTGATATGATTCTACAAATGTAATTTTTGACTTTCAAGAAACTAGATTTGAACATCTTCAACAATCTAGAAGGACCTACAAAAGATCTAGCTCACAAACCTAAGAATCAATCTTCACGGTAATGACTAGTCACTTGGAAACTTTGTTTTGATCACTAAGACAAAAGCACACAATCTTTGAATCAAATCACTAAAGAAATTAGATCCAATCGCCTATTGGAATCATCAAATACCAATGACTCTTTCTTTTGAAAGTTGAAATGGATATGAAAAAGATTTGGCACCTAGATTTTCCTTTTCACTTGACTAGTTCTCTCAACACTTGATATTCTTGAACAAAAGATGGGTTTTGTTTCAAATACATGAAAATCAAACTTAATCACTTCTTTTGGAATCACTCTTGACCCAAATGATCTCACACTTGAGATTTAGAATGAATTTGATTTGATTTGACAACAAATTATACCACCAATTTTTCACAAAGCTTAAAAAATTAGACAACTAGAGATTCACAAAGATCTCAACCATGCATGAATACTCAAATATGGACTCCTCCTCATTCTAGACATCCAATGGGATCACAAATTGACCCTCACACTCTCACAAAGAAAGTTGAATAGAACTAATTTGAGTTTCATACATTCTATGTCAATTTTTGCTCAACAAATTGAATTCAATTACTCCTATTGGACACCAATTACTCTACTTTTTAAGACTTGGAATGAAATTTAAAATCAAAAGTTGTGATTTTTCTCACTAAGATATTGTGCTTCAAAGAGCTAATACCACTTAGAAATATTTGATCACCTAGGAGAAGACAAATTCTTCACCTATAACAACACATAATGAGCTTCTAGGTCTTGCCCTCTACAAAGGAAGGAACTCTTTAGAAAATTGGATCTCTATCTACACATTTACCATAGACACCTTAATGACTCTTTTCAGACCTTACAATCACTCAAACAAATTGAGTAGGGTTGAACAATGTGACTTGGATCTCAATCTCTTTTCTAGAATTCTCAATTTAAGCCAATCTATGTTAAATTCTACAAAAGATTTGCATAGATGCTCTATATGCACTAGAAACTCTCAAAGGTTTCACTTGTAGGACAGATCCAAGGATGTTTTCTAGCAAATTGATGCTTCTAAACTTGACCCTATCACTCTTGAACAAATCTAGAGTGATGGTACAATGGATTTCAACCTCTCACCTTGCATATCACTCCTTAATCTATGATTTTTAGCGAAATCTCTCTCAACTTCAACATGCACTCAAAAAATCAGAGATAATCAATTAATGCACCTAATTCAAGCTTCAAATTTAATTTCTTGTCTGATCTAATCCAAAAAATAATCAAGGGATTAGATTCTCTATAGAAAATGCTTGATTTTGCACCAAAAATCACTCAAATTGGGTATGTGAGTCAAATTCTACAAATCTTTGAAATTTCTCAGTCAAAACTGGAGCTATACGGACTCACACGTGTGAAAAGGATTCCTACAACTCACAACAAGATTTGGACCAAAAATTTTGAGAATAGCTATCAAATCAAATCCAACTCGCTACACAAAATTTGACTAGTTTCCAAAAAACTGCTAATTTTGGCTTTGATATGGATTAACCCTATCAATTTCAACAAAACCTCTTGTAATAAGCTCTGATACCATGTGGAGAAAGTACAAAAAGGACCAAGAGTGGATCCTAATCTGATCCTCAAGAGGGATTGGTCGTTATATTACTTGATCTATCAATCTACTTCGGATTAAGATAAATCTAGATCAATTCTAGACACAAAATCCTAACAAGAACAATCATTAATTGTAGGTAAGTGTACTTTATGGTTTCACACGTGTGAAACACTGTTTGATTACGGACTCCAACCTGAAAATCAAGTACATATTGACAGAACCTCAAAACAATCAAAACAAATGTAGACAAATGGAGAGAATCACTCAAAATTGCTTCCAAAACCAAGATTGGTGTCTCAAATTGATTATGGCCAAATGTGGCTCTATATATACAATAAGTGGGAGATCATGGTACTGATCATCCCTCTGATCCCACATGTGTGAAGGTGCTTTGTCATATGATGATTCATCATGCAAAACTGACACTTGGACAAAACCTTCTATTTTGAGCACTTTTGGTCCATTTTTCTTCTATATGAAGATCTACTTGGAAATCTTCTAGAAGTCAAAATTTGCCTACTTCAGCTTATTCCACACATGTGAGTTGTCCTCTACACATGTGATATGACACCTAACCAAAGGATGTGGCTCATGCAATCAATAGATTGATGCCATGTGTCATATGTCTAGAAAACTAGTTTTTGGCCTTTTTAGCCACTAGAACTTGAATTAAATCATATGTACAACCCATATGATTATGGTACATGACAAGTACGCTACTTTCACACGTGGGAACAGGCTCCACACATGTGTAATCATCCTATATACATGATTTTTGGCCTCTACCAAGCTTATTTTTGCATTTTTCACAAAAAGGATGAAAGGAACTAAAGAATATGATATCAATTTGATATTGCGAAAGATATCAAGTATTAGAGCTTTTTGCTCTGATATCAAAATAGTATTAGGCCCTGATAGAGATCACAAGTATGATACTGTGATGGTTTAGATAAAGAAATAGTGAGCTACCATTGATACTATATTGGTATATCCTGATACCATGTTAGAATGCTCTGATACCATGTCAAAAATAGGTGAGTAAGAATGCGAAAACTTTTGGCTTCCAATGCATGACTACGTCTATAAAAAATTGAACAAAGCGGTAGTGATGGAAATCATGTTCAATCTTTAGCAACTAACTTTCGCTAGATACTAAGTGATTACGGAGCCAAACATAAAATATTGAATTCTCAGACAATTTCTATCAATTACAAAAGCAATACAGAGATGCATGCATTCTGACACAAATTGAACGCAATAAGAAAATAGTATTGATTTTAAAAAACAAGATCATATGCTAATGAGTGCAAGACAAAAGCAGATAGAAACTGCGCACTCTAAAGTTGTCTTTGAGTAACTGAGAATAAGTCTGAAATAAGCAACTCTCCTGATAAGCAGTAGCACAATAGAAACTCTAAAATACATCTCTAAAAGATTGAACTAGAATGCTCAAGAGAGTTCAAGCTTGAAAGCTTGATAGAGAGCTAACAACAATACTTTATGGTTGAGAACGATCTGCTTTGATGAGAGCGCAGGAAGCGTCGTGTAATAACACTCAACTCCTTCACAATTTACAATAACATTTTCAGATTGATAATTGAGATGTATGAACAACTAATTTATACTAAGTAATTAGGTCGTCAAATGCAATTGCCAGTTGGCTGGTGTCTGTTGGCATTCATCCAGTTCTTCTCAGAAGTTACTTGCTGATAAGCGGTGACAATTGGTTGTAAACAGCCTGTCTGTATAAATGAACGTAAACTGTCATTCTGCATTAATGAACGTAAATTGCCACAGGTGAGAAATGTGACACTTCATTTTTACTCGTGATTTTTGACAAGCGAAAAATGCGAAAAAGACAACACTGCATTTTTGCACGTAATTCCTGACAGGCGAAAAATGTGAAAAAAAAAATGACACTGCATTTCTACATGTAATTCCTGACAGGCAAAAAAGGTGACACTGCATTTTTACATCCAATTTTTGACAGGCAAAAAATGCAAAAAAGACGACAATGCATTTTTACACGAGATTCCTGACAAGTGATACTATCGGGTTTGTAGAGATAGAAAATGCGACACTGTTGTCAAACTCTATGTATTTCTGCAGATTGTGTAAAAACACTTGTAATTCTGCAGATTGTATAAAGACACGGAAAAATTTGTAGAACTGGATAAATAGTTGGATGAAAAATCAATTAGTCGATTAGTAGGAAAGAGAATAATCCAACAAACATGTGACTCCACTTGTTAAAAAAATGACTTTCTTCGACTCAACACAAATGTAGAAGAACCATCTTCTTCATGAATGCACCTAGCAACATCTTTTTCCATATGATGAACCTTTTCCAAGGAAGAACCTTCACCATATTTATTGATGAAGTTAGCTCTTTCCTTACCTTTTGCATGCTTGCACTTTCCATGAAGAACCATTGAAGAACCATCATTATCCTCATAACTAGCCAAGTTAGCACAAAGATGAACATCTCCAAGAAGCATATTAGATCTTGACATAGATCTAGCATAAGGAAGCTTGTTAGACTTTGCATAAGGTCCACCAATCTTATTGATGCTAAAATGTAACTTTGGAAAGTTGAGACCAATCTCCTTTTCCATTCCATCCTTTTTATTAGCCATAACAAAAGCATCAAGCTTGAAAAATTCTACCTTGTCTATTGCCCCTAGCAACCAAGATTTCTTCCTTTGTAATGAAACAAGCATCACCACCAGCTTTACCATGTATCCTTTCTCTATCATTTGACCAACACTTAACAAATTCTTTGAAAGTGAAGGATATAAAGAACACCATCAAGTCTTGCTTTCCTATTAGTAGAGAGACAAATTGAACCAATACCTTCTTCAATCACACACTCACCATCATTGGCCATGTGAATTGCTTTCTTTGCTCCATCATATGTGACCAAAGATGTAAAGAACTCCTTGTAACTAGTCATGTATGAACTAGCTCCATTATCAATCCACCATGAATCTTTGTCACCTTCACTTAATATTAGACTTGAAGAACACATCAAAAGAGAATCACCACCACCTAGATCCTCATCATTAGTAGTAAAGTTGATTTGCTTGCTACCTTCATCTCTTTGCTTCTTCAAACATTCATTTGCAAAATGCCCTTTGATGTGGCAATAAAAGAATTTCAACTTAGACTTTTCATTCTCACCTTGATCTTGCCCTTTAGACCACTTGCCTTTGCCTTTTTCCTTGAACTTGCCTTTGATGAACATAACCTCCTCTTCATAATGAGATCTTGATGTAGATCCACCTCCTCTTGATTGAAGCCCAAACTCTTCATTCACCAAGATCTCTTGCAAATCTATAGTACTTGGCAAAGTCTTCCAAATAGTAAAACTTTGAACAAGATTAACATGATCATCCAACAAAACATTAAGTATAGCTTGACCAAGTTCTACCTCCTTAATGCTTTCATCAATACATGCTAACTCATCATTGGATGCTTTAACCCTCAAAACAAAAGCATGAGTACTCTCTTCCTTCTTTTGCAAACTTTGAAAGTTTTGCCTCTAGGCGATGTAGACTTGGATTCATAAAGCTTCTTCAAAGCTTCCCAAGCCTCCAAAGATGATGTGCACTTACCAATCTCCTTGAGAAGTTCATTGGTAACATTCATCTTAATCATGTGTAGAGCCCTTTTGGCCCTCTTATCATACCTCATTTGATCTTGTTGATTTGCTGGTCACTCCTCCAAATCTACAACAATATCCAAAACGTCATTCATTTCAGGAAGTGATTCCATCCTCACTTTCCACAATGAATAGTTACTTGAGGTAAGCCCATCATTGCATTCCAACATGAATCCACCACTTGTAGCCATGTTGCAATAACCTGATCTTCTTCTTTCAACCTGTTCCAAGGCTGTGAAGCAGTAGAGTGCTTTTTCAATGTTGAAAATGTTTGGATGCATGATACAAGGTGGTACAATAGGCTGATCAGAGTAATTTCATGATTGAATACAGTTTTGTAAAAAGCTAGTCGAAAAACAAAATTTCCAGTTACTAGGTACTTAACGTAATTTTTTTTTGATTTTTTAGAAATCATTACATGTCATTGTTTATGCATGTCAGATGTTTCGAAATGGGGTGGTAGTTGTGAAATGGCCAAGTCGATACTTTAAATCGATTTTCACAGTTTTGGTCCATATCGAACGGAATTTGGAAATCCCATTTACGTAAAATTTTGAAAGAATATTGGAACTTTTGATTTTGTTCAAATTTGTTGGTTTTTTATAAACAGAAATTGTTTGTAAAGTGAATGACCTTATTAAGATCAAATCAGTCAGTTTTATAAGGTCACATTACCTTTTACTTTTGGTTAAAGATTTTGAAATCTGTCAGCTAAAGACAACATTTCTTGTTTTATGTGATCAATAAAGACCAATAATAATGCAAGTCTTGTTGGAACGGTTTCTATGCAGATCTACACGTAGATTTGCCAATAGTAGAGTGTGGCACTTAACTAGTGAACAATCAAAACTAATTGAATTACAAGTAGATAAAGTACTAATGACTCGAGATTGGTCCTTTTCCTAGCCAAATCTGGGGCTTTCAGTCTGAACCACATTTGGGAAGGGAGGAAGGAGATGAAGCCTGTGGTGTAGAGAATTGGTTGACTGATTCGACTAGCAAAATAACAGATCTACGTGACCAAATTCTCCACCTGTTCCTTTTTTGCTTTCTTAATTATGTTGATCTACTTTGAATCTCGGAAGTATAAGTGATTGTGAGAGTGGGTGCAAATGGAAATTAGGCTTTGAAATTGTATCTTTTAAACTGCCTCTAGAAATTTGGATTCATTTTTCCAGTGTTCATTTAGATGTCGAAATTCGAAGGGAAGAGGTAATGGCAGTCAGATAAAAATCCATTTCTGGAACCGTCTTTGTGTTGCAATTGGATTTGGATTAAATCCCTAGAATTTACAAATGAAAAGTAGTTGGAATGTATTCCATACAAGAATCTAGTATTTTGGATTCCTTTTTGAGACATTATAGAATGTTTCTTTATAATGACTAAGACAACCAAGAAAACTTCTAACTTTTGAAAGAATGAAATTATTTTTACCGATTCTGAAATGGATATTTCATATTTATTATAGTATTGTTTTCAGATATATTGAGATTCTCCAATGTTCCTTTTGGTTCAGTGAATACACTTATCTCATTTCAACAGTATTTGAACGATATATTTCATCATACCTGGGTCAATGCGGAGCGGTATTCTTAGATGATGTTTTCATCTACAATGAAATGCTTAAGGAGCATGAGAGAAATTCAAGAAGTATCTCCTGAAATTGGTTTTGAATCTGAGCCCATATTGGGATATAGGATAACCAATTAATCTTTTTAACTTTTTGGTAAGAAGATCTAGAAGAAAATGATCTTTTGGAGGAAAAGCTGGTGGTATGGGACATCGGTGATTCCAAACAGATTTTCTTGTGTGAGAGTGATTTGTAGACCGATGGTTAGTAGTTATTGTAATGTAATACTAATAGAGAAATCCATTGGTTGTTTGGTTCAGGGTATTTTGGGAAATTATGTCATATAGATCCGGATTCCAAATAGTATCTCATTATTTACAAAATTTGGAGGTCCTTAAATCTATTTCTCTTTTATTTGAACCTATACTTTTTAGAAATTTCTTAAACACGAGACAATTGGATTGAGATTCATATAATTCCTCCAGTGTGGAATTTTGTTCTAAAGGACTGATTATAATTATATGAAATTATGATTTCTTCTTGAGTTCATTTTTTGACATTCAAGAGAGTGCTGCATGCAATTAGAACATTTCGGAAAATTTTCAAATTTCACTCTAAAAATTGCCAAACTTCCGACGACCATAACTTTTGCTACAGGACTCCGATTTGGTCGCTGTAAAGAACAGCACAAAGGGAGAGGAGGTTAGCAAGACACTCACCACATCATCTTGCCACCTGGGCATCACACGTGCGATATGTATTAGACTGAAATTACAGTGGGAGGGTGAACTTTTCTAGGGGGTATTGTCAAAAATCCAACTCCAGCCCAATATGCATCCAATTAGAGGTTACAAAGCACTCTTCTAAGATTTGTTAGAGAGGCATAGAGGCTTGCATTAGGTCCAGCAAGCAATCATAAGCTATTTGCATTTATGGAGTCCTTCAACAAATATTGGTGCCTAAGCCTCCCAACTCCAATTTGGATGCATGATGGCTCAAATAAGAGGCAATCCATCATATCTTTCATATCCAATAGGTTCAGACCACCAATTGAGAGCTATTTAAGCTCAAAAAAACCACAAAAATACACTATTTTTGACTTTTTGACACCTTAATGGTGTCCAATCTTGACAGCCTTATGACCACATAATTACACCTATGAAAACGTGCAAGCAAAATATTAGCCATGTATTTTATGAATAACACCAAAAACATTGAAAATACCATTAAAAAACCATGTTTTTTTGACCATTTTTCAACCATTTTTGCAATTTTTTGTGGATCAAACCCACATGCAAGTGCAATCAGGACATATCTACTCTAATTCAATTACATAAAAGCACTAAAAGTTTTGATTTTAATCAATCATGGTTCATATAGCCCATTTCTAGCCCAAAAATCATAATTTTTAGCTAGAAATCACTATCTAAGTCCAATTTTGACTTTTCAATTAGCATGCAATCTTAGAATTAATCATAATGACTGGAAAACAACAAGTACAATTTTGAAAAACGTTCAAGATCAGTAGCTTTGATGAATTTCAAGCAAAAACATTGAATACTAGCTCAAAAACTACAAAAATTATATTCATACCTTGTGTTACTTCTCTTTACTTCTTCTTCTTAGGTGGTTTTCGCTTTGGAAACCTAGTGTTTTTGCCCGTTTCCAGGACTCAGTTATTTTCAGTTAGGTCCTCTAGTTTAGAACTATTTCTAGGCAGATCGTTTGTCAGTTGAACATATGTATTCCCAGCTTGTCAGTGGGATGAAATAGTTTTGTTCACTCCCGCTACATGCATTTACAAGCCATGTAACCAATCCTTGCTCAACAGATTAGCATTCTGAATCAGAGAGCAATCTACAAATCTGTCTACTAAACTACTCTAAGAAATCAGGGAACAATACAACATCAAGATTAATCTACACAACAAAAACAAGAATCAAGAATGCTAACTACCTAACATCATTCTAGCATCCCAAGAATCAAGAAATACACCTCTCTTGATGCTTGGAATTCCCAAGAACAATCAAGGATAGGATTGTTAGTGAATATGCAATGTTATGTCCATGGCCAATAAGTAGGATTTAGTATACTCCTAGACTTGGATACATGGTACTCCAGTAAATCAAGCTGTTAGTTATGCCACGTCATACTAGATGTGACCTGAAAGTAACTAATGTCCTTGTGAGGCCTAGAACACATCAAATGGAGTTTAGACGAGGTATGAGATCATGTATGCATGTGTAGAGTTATCAATAACAATTCTATGATAGTTGGTCCATTCTTAGGACTCTATTCTAGGTGAATCTATGTATAGGGAACTTAGGGCTATGCATGGCTATGTGCCCAAGTTGCTTTTGGCTCTATATATTGAGGCCAAACTCGCCCTACTCCTCATTATGATCATTGATTCATTGCCAGGATTTCACTCTACCTTCATGCTTCTTATTCTTTGGCTTGGGAGTGAAGCTTCTAGAGTTGATTGGTTGCTTCTACTTAGTTGGGTGGTTGCTCCATAGTGTGTTTTTCATTGTGTTTTGTCTTGTAAGCAGGATCTTAGGGAGCTTCCCTTATATTAGTATCATTGTGTTTGTGATTTGTAAGCAGGATCTAAGGATCTAAGTGACTATAAAAAATAAATATCCATCACCCAGAATGGATGACCTTGTAGATTGCTTGGGTGGAGCACGATATTTCACCAAGATAGATCTCAGGATATGGTACCATCAAATAAGAATTAAGTCAGAAGATGTCCAAAAGATAGGATTTCGTTCTAGATTTGGTCAATATGAATTCTTAGTGTTGTCATTTGGATTTACGAATGCTCCAACAACGTTCCAGCAAATGATGAACGATTTATTTCTTCCATATTTGGGGAAGTTTGTGGTTGTATTCTTAGACGACATTCTCATTTACAGTAAATCCTTGGTGGAACATGTAGAACACTTAAAAATCATCTTGATGAAACTTCGTCAGGAGTTACTCTATGCTATAGAGTCCAAGTGTGAATTATTTAAGCAAGAGTTGCTTTATCTTGGTCATAAGATCACAATAAATGGAATCAAGATTGACGAGGATAAAACCAAGATTGTGATTGAGTGGCCAATTCAGAGAATTGTGAGGCACATAAAGTCATTTTTAGGTTTTACACTTTTCTTCAAGAGATTTATTGAGGATTATGCTAAGTTAACAGACCACTTAATAATCTGACAAAAGGGTTTGTTAATAAAAAGAAAAAGAGGAAGCAATCTAGTCCGCTATTGTTTGAAACGAGGAATTGAATCATTGTTTTGAGAAACTTAAAACAATGATTGTTTTAGCTCTCGTGTTACAAATTGCAAATCCAGATTTACCTTACGTCGTGAGATCGGACGCAAGTGATGTTGCAGTTGGAGCAGTTCTATTACAAATGGATAGGCCACTAGCGTTTGAGAGCAAAAAATTCACTGATCCTCAGTTGCATTATACTACGTTGGGAAAAGGAATTGTTTGCTGTAATCCATGCACTTAAAATCTGGAGACACTACTTGTATGGTAGTAAGTTTGTAGTGTATTTTTGTAATCCTTATAGTGGTATAAGAAGGTTGCTGATTTTTTCCATGATATGCAAGAAATGTTGCAAGTGGCTAAGGATAGTATCCGAAGTGCTCAGGATAGAGCTAAACACTATACCGATCTTAAGAGATCTCCAAGAGATTTTAATGTTGATGACTGGGTATATCTTAGGATTCCAAAATATTATAAGATGTTACGTATAGGAAAGCATTATAAGTTGTCTACCCGTTATTGTGGACCTTTCAGGATTGTACGTAGAGTTTGTTCTTTGGCGTATGAATTCGATCTTCAAGAAAAATGGACTGCACACCCAGTATTTCATGTAAGTCGTTTAAAACTAAGTTTACATGATGGTAATACAGTTGGATCGGATGAGGATTTATCCTATTTGAAAGATTTGTCGCTTAGTGTACCTCTGGAACCTGAGAAAGTGCTCAGAACCAAAGATAAACAATTGAGGAATCATTCTATCTCTGAGTGCTTAATTCGGTGGAAGGGTCGTATTGAGGATGATGATTCGTGGCAGAGAGTTAATAGCATAAAGAAAAACTTCCCAAAGTTTAGTTTCTAAGGATAGAAACAGTTTAAGGAGGGGAAGAATGTTATGTTCATGACTAGTACATAGGATACAATATACTCCTAGTCTTGGATACACGGTACTCCAGTGAAACAAGCTGTTAGTTATGCCACGTCATACTAAACGTGACCCGAAAGTAACTAATATCCTTGTGAGGCCCAGAACACACTAAATGGAGTTTAGATAAGGTATGAGACAGTGTATGCATGTGTAGAGTTATCAATAGCAATTTTATGAATAGTTGGTCCATGCTTAGGACTCTAATCTTGATGAATCTATGTATAGGGAACTTAGGGCTATGCATGGCTAGATTGCCAAGCTCTCACTCTATATTCATGTTTCTTGTTCCTTGGCTTGAGGGTGAAGCTTCTAGAGTTTGATTGGATGCTTCTACTTGGTTGGGTGGTTTCTCCATAGTGTGTTATCCATTGTGTTTGTGATTTGTAAGCAGGGTCTAAGGAGCTTCCCTTATAATGTCTTGTAGCCAATAATATGATCATCTGAAGTTTTGCAATTTTGTGAGTAAAATTGGTAGAATTTCGAATTGTTCTAATTGCATGCATGTCAATTTCCTATTTTGAGATATTGTGCTTGCATGGAATGTCTGCATGTTGATTCTCAAGGTGATTCTGACATGCATAAGTAGTTTAGATATGTTTTGAGTGGTTATACGCATGTATTCTGACTAATAGATACAAAACTGGATTTTATAGCTGACAATTACCGTAGAACTTGATTTTACGTAAAATTTCGTAATTGTGAAAAATCAGTTTAATGTCGCATGTCTTGCATGCCTGATGGACATTAATGCAGTAAAATCAAGAATCGAACAGTGAATCAAATTTTCAATTTCGGTTGCTTAATAACTGACAGTGGTTTTTTACGATTTTTTAGAAAACGCAATTTTTTTAAAATAACGGGCTTGAGTGTTTTTTGCTGCTGGACTGATGGGTCCAACAAAGTCAATACCCCACTTATGGAAGGCTTCGCCTTCTATAGTGGGTGTCAAGGGTGTGAAGTCGGCTTTTGTATTTTTCTTGGCTCGTTGGCAGACATCACATGTTTTAATGATAGCAAAGGTATCCTTAAATAGGAATGGCCACCATAAGCCTACTCAAAGGATGATTTTAGCAGTTGCTTCAGCCGAGAAGTGACCGCCGCCAATGCCTTCATGAGCTTGAGATATGATAGGATGTATCTCAGATTCATGAACGCACCTACATGTAATATTGTCAGCGTCCCTTTTGTATAACTATCCTACTATGAGTTGAATGGGTGCTACTTCTAACAAAAAAATTCTTTTTGCTACCGTACTCATGCCTTCTTTGAGTCTGCTAACCGAGTGGTTTCCTCAGCCCGCAAGGGTGTTGCATCAATATGAAAAATGCATGCATCAGGAAGATCGTTGTTGACTGGTGCATCTGCCTTTTCAGCACTAGGAAGTCGGGAAAGATGATCAGCCATGAAATGTTGTGTTCGTTTCCTGACAACGACTCGGAAATTGAATTCCTCGAGTATTAACAATCATCGAGCTATATGTCTCGTTTTACAGGATTTATTAACAATATATATAGTAGGGCTTGATGGTCTGTGTAGAAGGCAAAGGTCTAGCCTAATAAATAATGTCTTAGTTGTTGTACAGTGTAGACCATGGCCAATGGTTCTTTCTCTGTTGTTGTATAGTTTACTTCAACAGGCACCAGTTGTCTGCTGAAGAAACGGATTTGAAAATCCTTTCCATATTCGCCAGGTTGTGCAAGGAGACCTCCTATGGCATACTTACTTGCGTCGGTATGCACATAAAATACCTTTGTGTAGTCTGGGGAACGAAGTATGGGGGCTATTGTGAGCGCTGTTTTTAATTCCTCCAAAGCTTTGATACACTCATCGGTCCATCTAGGGTCTACCACAACTAAATAAATGAGTCGTGCCTTGTCGGCATAATCAATTATGAAGACAATAATAATTAGTGTGACCTAGGAAAACGTAAACTTACTTCATTGTTGTAGGTAAGGGCATTTCAACTATGACCTTGATCTTTGAAGGGTCGGTAGAAATACCATCCTTCAAAATGATATGTCCGAGTACTACCCCATCGGTGACCCATATTTGACACTTATCAGGGTCTAGTGAAACTCCAAACCTACAACAATGAATGAAGATTTTTTCTAATGCTTCAAGGTGCTTGTCGGTTGAAGAATGTACACCCAAATCATCTAGATAAATCTCGATGATCCGGTGTAGCAAGTCTTGAAATGCCATTTGCATAAGGCATTGAAATGTTGAAGGGGGCATTACATAAGCCAAAAGGCATGACATTATAAGCGTAAACTGTATTTTCTGTTGCAAAGGTCATCTTGTGTCTATCTTCAGGGGCTATTTGGATCAAGAAATAGCCACTGAAATCATCTAGAAAGTTGAAAGCTTCAGCTCCTGCCATTTCCTCAAGGATTTGTGTAGTTAAGGGTAAGGGGAAATGGTCTTTTTTTGTAACCGCGTTAAGATTCTTTAGATCGACGCAGATACGAACCTTGCCATTTTTCTTGGGTACAATCGCATTGGGTGATACCCAATTAGTATGTTGGACTTCGAAGATGAATCTAGCATCCAGCAATTTCTTAATATCTTCATCGATCCACTCGCGATAAACAAAGTTACTTCGGTATGGCTTAGCCCGAATAGGCTTAGCGTTATCCTCTAAAGGAATCGTATGGACTGTTATTTCAAGCGAGATCCCTTTCATCTCATTATAATTCAACGCAAATAATCTCTGTATTTACGAAGTAAGGTCTCTAGATTAACAAGTTGATCGGGTGTAAGATGGGCTCCGACATGAACAATGCGACCCACATCCTCATCAGGATCTTTAAGGTTTAACGGAATGGTTTTAGTGGGTCCTTCAAAGGAGTGGAAACTTTGTGTGGATTCCTGGTGTGGATGTGGTAACTGAATAATAACGTCATCCAGTGTGAAGTCTTTAAACTTTTGTGGGGGATCAAAAGGTGGTTCCACAAAGTTTTTGAAAACTTTGAGAATCATTTGCTTTGAGGCACTACCAGATGTAGAAGTTTGATCGGATTGTTTGGTTTCTGTCTATTTAGACAAGGGCTTAATCGGTTGCTTTAGCTTCTCACACATCTGTTTTTGACACTTGGTTAATTTTGTATCAATAGTATTTTTTTTTTGTAATTGAGGTTTTCGAGGTTGTTGAGGGGGCAGTGTTGTTGCCTCGCTTATCATATCGTCATCTATTGTATCCTAGACTTCTTTTGAATACACGTCCCATGTGTATACTTTGGGCTTGGGCCTATATGTTTGTGTGTTGGATACTTTGGAGGTCATTTGCACATGAGCCAAAGGCCTTAGTGATTTGATCTCTTGTGGGATCGATTTCAGCGGATAATGTTTGTTATCAAGATAAAGGAGTACATGTTCAGTCAACATCATTCATGGAAAGAATACCTTCTTCCGAAACATGGGCGGTAGAGACGCTAGGTTCTCCTGGGCACCAAGCTATAGAAATAGGGTCAATCATCATAAGAAGGTGTTGGAAGTATTTCTAGTTCATGCAATGGCTAGTTCTACTTATGGGTGTAGTATAGGGATGTAGAGATTCGTCCACTTTCTAAGTTTTCTACAACAAGCTTCAATGGAAATACGAAAATAATCAACAAATATGAGAGCACTAAGGCTTACCCAACTAGTGCCCGAAACGGCAATAAAGCTAATCAAAAACAGCAAAAAAAATTCTTGCTAAGGCAAACCCAACTAGCAAGATTGCTAAACTAAGACCTAAATTAACACCCAAAGGGTTTGAAAGATAAATTGCGGCTAACTAAATAAACCAATAGAAACATGCCACAATAATCCAATGAAAGGAGGCAAGAGGAGGCCCGAGCACCTTCCCTCAAACACAAAAAAATAGAATGATAATCTCAATAGAGAGCAGTTTAGCATAATCTCAGAGTGCTGTTTACAATGCAAGTACCTCTCCTTTTATGGCAAGGAAGATCTTCCATAATCTGTTTCTAGCCTTTCTAGAACTTCGAACTTAGGATTTAGAACTTCAAAGTTTCTTCACTTAGGAAAACTTAAGATAAAATATTTCTAATCTTAAGTTTCCTAAGTGTAAGTTCTAAATCTAAGTTTAAGCTATTTTATTATTATTTAAGCTTCTACTCATGGGCTTACAAAACACATGCCATGGTTGAAGTTTATTGACAGATACTCATACATGGACTCACAAAACACATGCCATAGAGTTTTATTTATTTCTTTTTAGTTTCTCTGTGTTAGCACAGTTGCTAACATTATCTCCCTCCTTATTGGATTGGTGGTCCCACACCAATCGAAGCCTTTCAACAGTTGGTGACCATGTCTTCGGCTAAGTTGTCGGTATCGACGCCTGTGAGCTTGGGCCAAAATATTCTATTTTTGACCTTGGTGGCAGGAAACAGTTCTCGCCTCGCTATTGGATAGTAATAAGGATTTGTGCGCATGCAGGAGGGAGCTTCGATATACCATGCCATTGAGGTCTTACTTTGCAGAAAGAGCTGATGACACCAGTGAGGTTGTGGATCTAGGAGTTTGACTGCTTCTTTATGTGTTTGACTCTGTCCAGATCTGACAGTATGTAGCCACCTCGCTCTTTTGTTGTTGGATATTTCTTGGCAAACTCCTCAGAGGTGCGCAACTCCTTGTTCGGGTCTATGGGGGATTCTGTGTCGGATGGTTGGTGCTTCAGAGGCAATCTCGTGTTGAATTCGAGGATCGGGTTCAGGGGAGAGAGGAGGCGAGGGGTTAGCTTCAACAATTCTTTGTGACTCAGGAGAAAATTGTCGTGGAATGAATGGGGAGTTAGTGGTGTCAAGAGAGTTAAAAGCGGTGGAAGAAAAAAGATAATGTTGGGAGCTGGTACCCCCAGAGCCTAACAGATTGGTTGGTGCTTGAGCTCCTTGCCCCAAGGGTTGGCCTTGAAAAGAGGAGCCTTGAGTTGCAGGAGGAGGCTGTTGGAATCATGCTCCATCTCCACCATCTGGTCCATCAAAGTGGTGCCCCGAATCATGGAATTGGGCGTGCTCTACGTGAACCGATGGTGTCGACTGAACAACGGCCTTTAAGCGTGCTTCCAGGGTGGCTAAGTGTTAGTTCAGGGCCTCGACGGAAGCAAGGTATGATTGTTGTAATCTTGAGTGCTGCTCCCTCGTGGCTTTCAACTTTTGGGCCAGCGTTTGATAGGCCACCACTGGAATGGCAATTCCCTCAGGAATAGCTGGTGGTGCGAAGTTGTTGAAGTCCACCAATTCCAACTATTCCTTCATAGTGGAACGTGCGGCTTGTGCATCTGCTACAGCCTCATCCCTTTCGGCTTTGAGGTTATCGATAGTATGTTGCATGTTGGATACCTTTAGTTGGAGCTGGTTCTGGAGGTGGAGTAGCATCTGCTATTGTTGTTGATTATAATTTGTGAGGTTCTGGATCAGCAGCTGTTGTTGTTTGTTTTCCTCCTCCAGCCTTACTTTTTCTTTCTGAAGGTCCGCCATAGCACCATCGTCAAATTGCCGCATAGTATATTGTCCCCCCCAGGGTGCCAAATAGATTGTATTGGAGCTCATTCACCAACCATACCGCTTTTTGGGCTGCAAGGGGTAACTGCTCCCAAGGACCAATGTCAGGGAGGGTGCGTGTGTAATTAGGATACGACATGATGTATGAAAATTAGGGTTAGATGGAGATGTATGAAAGGCAGTGGAGGTGATTGAGGGTTGATGGGTGAAAGAGGTGGGGAGATACTGCGTGGCGGAGATGCATGGCTTGGGTTAGTGGTAACGGTGATTGATGGAAGTGCGGTTAGTAATTGTAATGCAAAATCATCTACGTTGACTGTGGAGTCAAGTAGGGTGAAAATTTGTACAGGTGAGGGCTTTTTTGTGGAATTGTGGAAGTGAAGCCCGTGTTGAGAGTTAGTGAGGGTGTGGAGGTGGCAGTAAATGGTGGGGGTGGTGGTGGGAGGGTGAGAGCAAGTGAGGGAGAGGAGGTTGCCTGTGTGGATGGAACCATGCCCATAGGATCAGATCCCGATGTGTCTGCCGCCACTGAGCTGCCTGCTGCTGCCGCTACTGCTTGCCTGCGTTGCTGGGCCTGGTGAAGTAAGGCCGCTGCTACTCTAGGACCTCCTTTGGGACCTAAGAGGGTTTAAGGCTCCCTTTGTATTTAGCATACTCCGTCTCGATGTCGCTGGATAGAATTTCACCAGGGACATCGCCTTCTGTGCTGATCGCCTTCCCTTTCTGCTTCTTAGTAGGTGGGGCTGGTGAGACCGGTTCTGCTGTCGGTTGGGGGGTGGCTCATTTTTTTGTGCTTGGATAGAGATAATCCAGCTCTTTGATGGCAGCAACTGCCCTAGACCCCAACTGTTTGGTGACCAACATGTGGAGGAGATATCCATATTTGGTAGTTGGTTTTCTAGCTTTCAAAGCTCCACACAACTTCTCTGCTACCTTCTCAGCCCACTTGTAATTTTGAATGGGATCGTCCATGGTGAGGGTCAAAGAGAAGAAGTCACTCGGTGGTATGCGATCCATCTTGGCAGTATGCACTTCGACCATGGTGACGAGGATTTCTGAGGCGGCCCGTAGATGGGATCCGCGATGAGACGTATGACGATCCCGTTGTTGGTTTGGGCAATGGTTTTGCCGTCCTCTATTAGAAACTTTGTAAAGTATTTGGCATCATAGCTGGTGCCCTTGCCATGCATTGTCTCTCCGAGATTAGGGAAGCCGATGCTCTGGAGATCCATAGGAGAGACGTTGATGATGGTATAGCTGCCGCTCTTAGATGTTAGCCTTAAAGTTTGGAATTCATCCGAATAGGTGGACTAGGCCGCTCGGATGAGGCTCTCGCTCTACTGGTCCCGAAAAAGAGTCAGATCAAAAACAAGGCTTGTGAGGATATCCTTGGCCAGGGTGAGCTGCTCGGCGTAATTCTTGATACAGATCATAAAAATATCCCTTGTATAAGGACGAGGGGGTTTATGGCGATGCAAACTGAGCGAGGAATCATGGGAGGCCATGATAGCAGTGATTTTAGATTGCTCTGAGAATTTTAAAAATTTTAAAAATTTTTGGCATGAACTCGAGAGCAGCAATCTAAAATGAATTCGTGAAGAGAAGGGTGGAGGTCTATATATAGACTTTTTTTAACAGGAATATGCAACGTTACTCAGAAATTGTCCTCAGTGTCCACAATTTGGTAATGATGGTCGCGAATTTCAAGGCAACGTTCTGATGGTCCGCGAATTTTTGTAAGTGATTTTTTTATGCCAAAAGAGAAAATAACATCTAACAGTGCAAAATTTTGTCTGATCAAAATTCGCAAAGATAGCAGAGAAATCGTGGGAATCATTTTGAGCTCCTTGCTCTAGTCATGAACAACTCGTGCATTGGTGAGCCACGGATGACCAAGTAGTAATTCATAAGAATAGACATTATTGGGAATATCAAGTACTACGAGATTGATAGAAAACTTGAGACCTCCTTCTCTAATCAGCACGTGTGGAAGGAAACTAGTAGGTCGAACCACACTTTGATCAGCCATCTGAAGCTGACAACTGGGTTTGGCTAGCTTGTCTCTCAGATTCCATTCTATCATGAGGGATGTGGAAATGATATTGACACCGGAGCCACCATTAAGTACTGCTAAAACTTCACGGGATTGATGATGGGTAGCTGGGATTTTGATGTTGCCTCGTTTGCTGAGTGGATTGGTTAGATATAAGGGCATTTCAGGCAACTCGTCAGTAGTGGTGGTGTTATTGGATTTGATTTGTTGTTTCCACTGGCCAGCATGCTTCCAGATTACATGGAAATGAAGAGTGACATTGGCTTGTAGTAAATCTCCTCAAACTTTGGTACCTTCAAGGATTTTGCTTTCAAAGGGCTTGTGAGGTACTTTATGGGAAGTGGAAGATTGTTGGTCGACATTGCGGATTTGTTGGCGATACTGATGATGCAGCCAAATTTCTTCAGATGGGTGAGGATAAAATATCGGGGTTGAATCTTCACTTGGAGGAACAGCATGCGGTTGAGTTTTGTTGGGTGCAAGTGTAGGGGCTTGGCATTGGGTTTGTGCCCGAGTCAAGACCCAAGCACGATGAGTTTCAAAGGGTAAGGTTTCTACTTGCACTGAACAGACAGAGTAGCTGGCTTAGATCGTCATGGGTAGTCCTTTACGTGATGTTCAATACCACAGTTTTTACAAGCTGGAGGAAAACAAAGTTTATTTGGGTAGCAAATACTAGGATGTTTACCTGCACAGATAAAACATTCTCGTATTGCGAGTAGTTGATGTGCGGCAAAGACAACTTGGTTTGGATTGTAAGCTTGGGCATTGGGATCCATTGTTTGAGCATTAGAATCATAGGTATAATAAACAACCATTTCAGTAGAGTACTGCGGTTGAGTATTGTCTTCCACATAGTAGGTGGCTGGATTGATGGTATTCGGATCAAGATAATGGACAACGTTTTGTGGGGCAGGTTGGTTAACGACAAATTGTTGACGTGGGGATGGGTATTGATTTGGTGTAGTTGGCCATGGTTGGTAGACCCCTGGTTGTGGCACAGGCTGTTGTAGAGGGTAAGGGCGGTAAGCTCGATAGATGGTTGGTCTGGTGGCTGCTGGAAAATGGTTTCACAGTTGAGGGCATTCATTAGCAGTGTGATGTTGTGAGCAGATTGGACACCAGACATTTTCCCTTGCTGGAAAGGATTTCTCAACAATCTGTTTCATGGTAGTTTGGAAATCAGTAGTGAGTTTATTTATATGAGATTGTTGAGCTTTTTGCCAGGTTTCCATTTGATGTAGAAGTTTAGAAGATTGAGCAATATTGTCAGACTTCAGGTGATTAGGACAGTCCGGATTCTTAGATTTCTTTTCACGATGGTCAAATTCATCGTCGGAACCTTCGTCTTCCTCACGGATAGCATCGATCATCACATCTTTAAGTTGATCATAAAGGTCAACTGGTTTGAGTTCACGACAGTTGTTTTTAGGCAATCCAACTAAGAACAATTTTATGGCCATACATTCAATGATATTTTCATCGCTTCAAAACGACCCTTTAAGAATTCGTGCAAGATCTAGTTTATATTATTAAAATATTATAACACTAATACTTTTGACTTGCCATAACTTCTTAATCGTAGCTCAAAAGTATGTCATCTAACATATAATTGGAAAGCCCTTGCCGAGTGCTTTCCAATGCACCAAACCCCACTAAATTCGGACTTACCACTAAAAAGTTATGCCATTTTTAGTGTGGAATCAAAATGTGGACTCAAAAAGTTACGTTACGTGGATTTCAAATTTGAGTGTTTTGATTGGCCCATGTGTAAGAAAAAATTGAGAAAAACTATAAAAAGAATCTTTACAAAGGGTCTTTTTTGATTTAGAACTCCTCTAATGTACCACTCCTTGGCGGTTCCATAGAGTACCATAGGAAATTGGCGAAGCTTTTCAGTTTAACTATCGGATTTGTCATAAGTTGTTGATGACCAATCATCATAAACTTTAGCAGGCATTACATGGCCAGTTGAATCAACAATGACTCGTTTGTCGTTATTGCCAAAGGTGATTTTGCTACGCTTCCAATCTTGGACAACGCCTGCCATCTGTAGCCAGGGTGTGCCAAGAAGGAGTTTATATGTATTTGCATCATTTGGTAAATCAAGAACGACGCAATCAATGGTAAATTTGACACCTGCAATACATACTGGGATATTTGATAAATGACGTGCAGGGTCTGTGACTCGCTGATCGGCCATACGAAGTTTGTAACGTGGCTGATCTAAGGTATGGAACCCCCCTGACTTTGCTAGCAACAAAGCCATTATGTTTACACCTGATCCACTATCAAGGATAGCGGATAATGTTGGATAATCTTTATAAGAAAGGCAAGGTGATGCTAGCCCCCTTAGCAACACCTATATTCATCAGATTCATAGGAATATAGTCTTCTAGTTTTCATTGTTCGTCTAGAATGATAGGCAACTGAAAACTACGATGGATGTAGCGTTGAAGCCCTGTGAAAGATTTTATGGCGCTATGGAATGGCATGGTGATTTGAGCTTGCAGGAGTTTAGAGAATACCTCGAGTCCCTGTAGGGATTGCTCTTTTTCGGGGATTGGAGCAGATAACAGACCGTCCATATTTGCTTCTTCCCGCAAAAACTCATCTCTAAATTCATTGTACTACCTTTGTTCCACGTGTGGGTCTGGGTAATCTTTGGGTAAAGTGGAAGTTGTCAATGGGCAGCTTGTAATCCTCGACTCTCATTCTCGGCTCTCAGCTTCTTCCTGCTCTCCTCCTTCTGAGACCTCCTCGGTCTTGGGTGAGAGACGCTCTATGTTTCAGCTTGGCTCAGCATCTAGGGATTCTTTGGAATCTGGTAACATGATCATTAGGCTGAAAGAAGACCAAAATCAAAGGAGACGCTTACTTGGAGGTCAATTTCACCATCAGGAAGTAAAAAGCGAGGAAATATCAAAAAGCTTGAAAAAAGCAAAAAACAACTCCACCTTCTAATCGATGCAAAGCTATGATACCACTATAAGGATCGCCAAGTGAAGATCTACCTAGATCATGTTGCATGCAACCAAAAGGACACCTATGGAGGCAAAGGTTGAACTATCCTAGTAAAATAGAGGAATTCTCTAGGGATTGTTGCGTATAATCTGGAACTAGAGGAGTTTTGGGGATATCGAGCTGTGAGTTATTCATAATATGGATAGTAGTGATAAAGGTTAAACTTAGATTACACTTATTGGCTTACCAAGTACCATTTTGTTATGACTTGGAACAGGTGAAAATAAAGCTTTAATCTTAAACTTATGTCCAAAGATGTCTGTATATTATTAAGTCAACCTAATCTTGGTTTGAGTACTAAAATCTGATGTAAGTTGATTGAGTGAAGAATTTTTTCTACTTTTCTTCAAGAGAATTATCACTTCTTGAGCACCTTTGTTGTTTTGTAGAGTTTGTCTCTATAAAGAACATCAAAACAAGATGTGGTGGAGATCTAGAAAAGACGCCTTTTATTATGGAATGGGGCATGTATGCATATAAGGTGATGTCTTTCGGAATGGGGAATCCCGAATCATGGGCCGCATCTATGACATGTGAGAAATCGTGAAATTCATTCAAAGAAAAACACCCGTTGACTCACTACAATCCAAAGAAGCAACCAATTAGGACTTTGGAATGTAAAACTGAAGATCCACGAAGACAGTAAATTCTAGGACATGAACTCATGATGCACCCAATACTATTACATTAGCTGTTAAGCAAACATTCACTTATTCTACAGATTTAACCTTCACAAAACACAAGGGTATTAGAAACACACTATACAAATGTAGCATCTATTTTCTGAAATTCAACTTAAATTTAAAGATTCCAAGCTCTATGCATGATGAGGCAAGCAAACGCTCCTTTTAGTCAGGCTTCAAAGATTCAACGATCTAAGAATTGGCTATAAAGATGTTGTGAATGTCAATCCCAACAGCTTAAAAAGTTTTGCAAAGAAACAGATTTGCAAGCAATTTCTTAAGCCGATTCAACAAAATAGCCAGCATGTGGAAGGCAGCATTCCATACAATGTATTATACATCATACAGAACACAAACCCAAATTTTCGCTTTCAAGCTTGCAGCAAATGGTAAACTGCTTTTTGTACACTGATGTAACAATGAGTGACTAGCATGATAATGCAATATAAATTTACAGGACATTAGCACAAAATACATGGTTAAGGCACCGAGAGAAATGATTCACATTCTAGTTTTTTTTTGGAAATTACAAAACTTTTTTAAGAGATTCTGAATTTCCTTGGCAACAATTTCATACAGAATGAACAATGAAATGGATGGAGTTCAAATCTGCACTGTCTCATCTCAACAATCTATACATAACCTTCTACTTATGAATGCATAATTTATCCAGATGTATTAAAAGTTACGACCTCATATATGATAGCTTGAAAATCAGATGTCACATAAGTCACCCATCCAAGATGGAAGATCGAAAGAAATCTTAGTGCGACTGCAAGAATATTTCACATCCTGATTCAATCCAGTAAGAAATAGGCGATATCGATATTGATTTTCAAGTACTAGCAAGATCTACACAAACCAGCCAAGGAAATGAGAAATCTAGAAAGTAAAATGTAAAATATTTGTGTTTTGATCAACAAGCTTGCTTGCTGCCTGTTTACATTATATTCACTTAGAGCTTGCACGAGAAATGAATGTCACAGTCCCTACATGAAACTTGTTTACAGTCGACGCTAGTTTCTTGTACCTACGTTTTTAGGTGAAAACCGATGGATTGCATTGCATGGTGGGGTGGAAGCCTAGGTACGCCTGTGTTAAAAAAACCATGGATTGCATGGAGGGGTAGATACGCCCGTGTCAAAATGTCTCACTGAATTTGCAGATTTCTCCAAAAAAGCTTTTGCTATCTGCAAAAGGATGTATTTGAATTACTTAATATGCACCACTTTCCTGGTGCAATTTCTTCCAGAGGTCTCCAGTAGAGTCGGGAACTATAGAAGCAAGAGCTTCATCTTCTGCTCTAGGTTTCATTCCAAACTGCAAATATAGGCATGTGGGCAGAAGCAAGGTGTGGCCTTCCATGGATGTTTTGCATTGCAGGAGTCATTACTGATCCTAGCATGTTGTTCTCGTAGGCAGATTTTATCATAGTAGGAGGTTGCGTTTGTGAAAGGTAGAGCTGGTATGATCCTCTTATGGGATCTCCTTGCAGGATACGATCAAAGGCAGCTTGCTTGGAGTTTCCTTCCACGTTTTGACTAACTGAGCGCGTAGGACTTTCTGGAGTGACTGAGTAAGCCGAATTTGTCACGAGGGTTTGGTTTGTTGCTGACATGTTGTTTAGGATGCCATTTGAGCATGCCGTATCACAAGACAATGATGTATCGAGGCCTATGAGGTTGCGAAGCACTGCTGGAGGCATGCTCGTCGGCTGCAGGAAATTTTGATAGGAATGCGCTACGTGATCTGGAAGATACTGTTGTTGTCCTTGGTCATACCAGCTTTTATGCTGCTCCTGTTGCTGCATTTCACGGGATTGTAACGGTGCTACGTTCTGCCAATCCTCAACATCCTTGTGGCTCAAATCACTTTGAAGCGGCACAGTTTGCAGCAGTCGGTTTTCCTTTGATCTTTGAGAATGTTGAGTCTGATCGTCGCTTGTATCACATACTTCTATTTCTTTAGTGCGCCTGGCGGTGTCTCCAAGCAATAGGCTTGGGCTTGAGCATATTCTTTTCACATCGTATCTGCTTATGTCGAAATTAGTTACCGCGCTGATGCCTCTGAACTTGATGGCAGCTATGTCGTAGGCCTCAGCTGCTTCCTCTTGGGTACCTGTGAAAGCAGAACCGGATTAAGCTTCGAAGATCTTCTACGAGGATCAGTGAACTCAAAGATTATTGAAACGCTTCTTTCCACTCACTGAATGTCCCCAAGTAGAGATCCTTGTTTCCAGCAACTCGTCCTATTCGAGCTTGCCATCGTCCTTGTTGATGATGCCTGAAGGACAAGCAAATGGAGATTAGTCCTGATCGATAAAGGAAACTGTGATAAGAATTACGTTCGCTGACATATTTCCTAATCGCTCGAAGTCCGTCAGATCATACAGCAATCATGTGAGATGGAAAAATAGCTGGGCTGAATCCTTTAAAGTAGCACAAACCTCGTCACCCCACGATAGATTGAAGCACCTCTAGAGAAACCGCTGCTTTTTCTGCAATCCCAAAGAAATCGGTTACTTTTCTAATTTCATAAAGATACTTTTTCTCTGATCCCATCCTATGAGAAACGGTAAAAGCTCAAACCTCATTTTCTATCAAGAGCTTGCAACAAGTGCTATGACAGTATGGTTTGCGTTCCAGTAGCGGGCTATCAACCAGTGAATGGAACAAAATTGTATCATCCGCAGCAGAGCGCGTGTTTTCATCGTTGAAGCAACCAGAACTATCTCTAAATACATGACAAAACCAATAACTAGAGTCAGTCGAAACGTCGAAACTTGGCAAATACCTTCTTAACGAGGCTACGTATTCTTGTCTTGTCATGCTCTTCATTTCTTCAAGCTCCTTCTCGTAATTACTCAGCTGTATAAACACAGTGACGAAAGTTACCGTACTGTTACAAATGGAAATTCTCTCCTGACAAGACGTGTGCGGCAGTAATGAATCCCCCCGGCGGAAGGCAAAGCGATGGCCGCAATGACTCATGACTGGATTTGCATCGATTCAGCAATAGTAGGGGTTGTGAAATACTATCCTCACCCTTACCAGTTCTAGTCTCTTAACTATTGAAGGATGACAAGATGGGTCAAAGAAGGGCAACGCTGGACATAGAAATGAGCCCAAAGTTATAAATGGAAAAAATTCAGGGATACAGTATACTCAAAATCCTACTCTACAAGAATCATAAATGTTGCCAACTCAATCACAAATCATGGCAACAATGACAACATACAATATAAAGCATTCACAAGAGCAGTTTCCAACTAAAAATCTTGATAAATAACAATGATAAGGAAACTTGATGAGCATCAATGGGTGTGAATAGCCGGACTTAACCAGAACTCCAACTAAGATCTACATAAAAACTGTACTCCAACTTTACTCGTTGCAGGACATCAAATAGGGTAGTCACACAGACAGGCCCATCACTGAGTCTATAAGTTTTAGCATTTTAATAATTACTTTTACTCCAAAAAGCTCATTACCCGTCATTACACACCTAGAATGTGCATCGATTGGGGAATGCTGGACTCCTGGAGATCCAGTTTGGTTGTGAAGCTACACTACTCTACTCTAGAAAGTTGGTAATAAATAACGGAGCCTGTTGCCTGCCTCAACGATATAGGTAACTCTACTACCTAGACAAGTTTTATTTCATAGAATTCCCAGGCGACCATGGCTTGTAGGACAGTAGGCTGATATGGCTATAGTATACAGGAAATCTTTTCTTGCCAAGCGAAATCAGAATTCAGAACCGTAGCAATGACTCGTGAGCATAGAAATTTAAGTCTTACTGGGAAGTTGATCGTTGTCGTAGGTCCCCAGTATTTGAGTGCAGCCAAGTCATATGCTCTCGCTGCCTTCTCCTCCTTGTCGTAGCCTCCTGTTGTACATAGTAGCAGCATGTTGCAAATCATCAAATCATCATGTTAAAAGTTAAAGTGCGCCGGTTTGACAGCGTAAAAGTCTCTTCATGTCAGTCACATCTGATCCAATAGCTAACTAGCTCAATCACAATGAGAAGAAAAACAACTTCGAAAATGTAAGCGTACGTACCCAGATAAACTGTTTGATTTCATATTGGACCAGCGATGTGCCGCAGGTGAAGGCACAAAAAAGAAGAGTGAGATACAGTGAGTGATACACAACATTACGCTATTTCAGCAAAAATCTCACTCACTTTCAATTAGAGCTAGCAAGAAACGTAAGCTCTCCGAAAAGCGTACCTTGTCTCCCCTTTCTAGTTTGGCCTTCTTTTTTGCAGCTGTTATCCCACAGATGAGCTTCGTAGCGTCCCGTCCAGCGATGTCTAGAAAATTTACGTCAATCGAGTCCCAGGAAAGCATCAGACTCCTGCTGCTCGTATTGTTCGTAAACAAGGAACACATAGCAAAACACAATATAGCCGATTCTCCATAACAAAAGAAATTTGAACATCTACTCATGATCTTCGTCATTCCACAGATAACGATACAAATTTTATCACCTGGATAATTATCTTCGTTATCTACTGAGAAGGATGCCTCAGAAAGAAGAAAGAGAGATGATTCTTGATTAGGAAGAGATTCCCAAAGTGATTTCACAGCCATGTAAAAGCAGTACCTCGTAACTCCTCTATAGATGGACGTGCGTTGTCCAAACGTGTCGATGGACTTTCTTTGAGAAGGTGCCTTGGCAGCAGCCTTTGAAGCCAGTCTCTTCTTGGATTCGGTAGGGGAGCTCACAGCATTCACCATCTGTGGCGCAGCAATGGAGCTGGACTGTGAAACTGGGCTCATGGAGAGGGCCAAAGATTGCAGATTAGCAATGGTGGTACAATCATTCTTGGAGGAGTTGCTAGATGATGTATCTGCATTCTCCGCGTTATTTTGGTGCTGCCGCAGCCATGTTTTCAAAGCCGATATCCCGATCATACTCCCATTCTCAGCGGCAACTGCAGCAGAAGACCCCGGAGGAACTTGCAAAATGCAGTCTGAAAACAAATGTTCATGACCGGTTGTGCCAAAAGCTTCATGAAGCAGGTTCTGTGCATGGATTGGTCGATTGTTCACCATCTCCATGCAGACGTTCGCTTCTCGGTGCTGAGATTGACCATAACTAGCTTCATAAACTGGAGATTGAAGAGCTGTATCCGTCACTTCTTCCTGATGAAAATGTGCTTGCACATCTCTGAATGGATACAGTCGAGTTACATTTGTCTGAGAGTTTTGTCTGGAGAGGGAAACATGGCTATGGCTGCCGGGTGCGTAGTACATTTCTTCCATATTACGCTGCTGTGGATGATCTCTTTCTGCATACCTACCACCCAACGATACACCACCCAAGAAGTCTTCCAGCTTCGGAGCTTCAGGCTCTTTCTTGGCTTGCACCATTGCATACTCCGTGTGCGCATCACAATTGTGTTCGTTGTTGCTCTTGGGCCTTGGATATGGCGTGGCAAGCATTTGTTCAGGGTGTACAGCAGCTGCAACGTGGAATCCTCTCGACGGTGCCATCCCAGAAAGCGGCCAAGCTGGATCTACAAAAGCAGCAACAAAGAGATCACGTTTATTTCTTGGGCCACCACTTCGATTTATCGACAAGCAAATTACAATTAATCTACCTGCATAGCAGTACTGCTACAATCACGCCCGCGAGATAGCTTCACATATTTTCAGATAGAGAGAACCCACTTACCAGCTATAGCTTACAAGCTTACCTCCAGTATGTGCTTGATTCAAAGCCTCCATAATGCACAGGGAGGCAGTGCCTGTGTTAGGAGGAATCTCAGGCATCTCCGGAGATGGCACGTTTCCTTCCGAGACTCCATAGCAGTCCGAAGATCCATCGTAGCCGATGCTGGACTCTGACACCTTAGTTGGTACCATGGAAAGGCTGGTAATGGAGGACTGTTGTTGGCTGGAATCTGGTGCATCAAAGCGAGGATGTGGTGATAGCGAGAAGCCCAGCCAATTATCTACAGACATCATCCGTCTGCTCCCTTGGTCAATTCAAAACTTCACTCGAAGATTTCAAGCTGGTGATCAGAGCTTGCAAACAAATGGGTTAGAAGGGATTGAACAAGGAAGCTTACATGAGCATGAAGAGCAAGAGTCTACCAATCAGAAGCTGCAGCATGTGATGGAATTTCCTCTACAGTCCATCGACTGCAGCTACTGTTTTGAAGTGTCGGGTGGAAGAAGCTGGTTACAAATTCAGCACTAAGAGAGTAGACTTGGCCATGCTGATCTTACTAATCGGTGAAATAATAGACTTGATCATGCTGATCTGAGTGCTGGGTAAGAGTGTACACTTGGTCACGCTGATCTGGGTGCTGCGCAGTATGAAAGAAATGCTTAGTTACTCTTCATCTACAATTTTCAGTGAGTCATTCCAGCTTAAAACAGTTTTATCTAAGTATATCTTCAAAGTCCATCTGCTACAATATAAGCCAGCAGGGAGGCGTAATCCGAGCTCCCAGACGTAGCTACACTGTCTTGGTAAGAAACATGAGCTGCCTCGATAAAGGTTTGATTCTAGCAACCTTCATCTGTTGCCGTTACCCTATTCCTCAAAGTCTTCGGTCAACAGCTCTATCACATCTCCATCCTCTCCAACCCAGACTTCATGGACTAAAAAAAGCTGTCTTCATCCTGCAACAGCACGGCACGAGAACCCAACAGGAGGCAGTCAGCA
Organism: Diphasiastrum complanatum; assembly: GCA_029204225.1. NCBI lineage: Eukaryota > Viridiplantae > Streptophyta > Lycopodiopsida > Lycopodiales > Lycopodiaceae > Diphasiastrum > Diphasiastrum complanatum. The sequence goes on from CM055097.1 coordinate 54,468,200, forward strand.
GACACAGAGCGCGCTCCACACAGCAGACAAAGCAAAAGGCACGCTGGCAGGGAGCTACAGGTCATGGAGCTGCTGCTACCACCATAACCAAGCCTGGGCATATCGTGCAACATAACCAAGAAATTAATAGAAAATTCGATACTAGACTCAGGCAAGGATTATAATCTAAAGTTTACACACTATCGCAAGCCCAAAGCTTATTAAGGCAGCTACTTCAGAGCAGCTGGAGGGAGGAAGCTGAGCGCAGGGCTTTTGGCAACAGATCTCGGCTATGGCGAGAAGAGATCGCGAGCGCAGCAGCTATGGCGAAACCATGATGGCGGAGTAGTAAAAAGAACAAAAAGAACTATAAGGAAAGGTCAGGCAAGACGAAAGGAGATAGAGAGAGAGAGAGAGAGAGAGAGAGAGAGAGAGAGCGAGCAAAAAGAACTATAGGAAAAGTCAGGCAAGACGAAAGGAGATAGGGAGAGAGAGAGAGATTGGGGGGGGGGAGGCGAGGGTGACGTGGTGGTGGAGGTGGTGGTGGTGGCGGAAGCAGTTGCGTCACAAGCCAAAAATAGACAAAAGAGTAAGAGTAAGAAGAGGCAGGTGGTGGTGGTGGCAGAGGAGGCGGTGGGCCAGGGCAGGTGTTTGTATTTTTTCGTATTTCCAGAGAATGCATTTTTGCGAGGCGGGCCCAGCAGCAGCAGCAGCGGAGGTGCGACCCTGGAAGGACGCAGCAGAGGAAGCGCCGCTGCGATCGGGCAGACAAATACAAATCTAGGGGGGTGGCCGGATTCCAGAGAAGAGGGCCGGCCCTCCTGCACCCGCCGTGGCCCGTGGGCCGTGGGCCGTGGCCCGGGGCCGTAGACCATACAAAATAGTGTCAGCAGCTGAATGTGAAGGTGAAGGTGGCCTGGTGGGGTATATAAATATTATATTTCTTTTTTTTTTAATGTGTTTATGTTATGTATGTGAATGCTGATGTGTATGAATAAATGAATGTGTTATGTATGGAAGCAGGGAGGGAAGATAAGGAGGGTGGTCTTGTCACCAAATTAAGGAATTTGTAATGATGGGCCCATCCAATGGCAAAAGTATAATTGCAAGGGGCTGAATGTGAGTGAGTTCATACCAAATTTATGTGACTCCACAGGCATATATATATATATTAGGAGAATATTTGTATCAAATTTGCCTTCTCTTTCTCATTCTTAGGAGATGGAGGGTGGATGTTGGACCTCACCTCTTCTCACATAAGATCAAATTTAATAAAACAAAAGAACAAAAAGGGATCTATTCTTATAATGTCAATGGTCTAGATTTTTTCTCTCCAACCTAGCACTTTGCATTATCATGTCAATGCTCTAGATTTTTTTATTTGCAAACTAGCACTTTGCAATACCATAGCAATGCTCTAGATTTTTCTTTGCAAACTAGCACTATGAAATACCATAGCAATGTTATATATCACCCCACACCCATAGCCATGGTTTGGGGTGTGGTGGTGCAATGTGCTTGAGTTGGGCTTGGCCGACCATTTTTTATTCCCAACATGTGGATGGGCATCTACTTGAGCCCAAGGAGAATTTCACATTAAACAAAATTAATGACATAATTCACATATTACAATATTCAAATCTTAAATCCACATTAAGGCTTAGCAAATCTAGGGTGCAAACAATCCAATTTTCCTTTCTAGTGTCTTCATGGACCCAACAAATGGTCTTATCAAATTAGATTAAATTTACTAATAGTTTACATTCTACCAATGTGGAGTCCATAATCGTTGGCCCCAAGTTGTAGATCTATACAAATCTATCCTGAATTCAAGCCCACCAATAGCAAAATCCAACATCATGCCCGTGCCGCTCTCCACGCTAAGCAAAACCAAAACTTGTCTCTCAATCCATTTATGTCATATTGAGCAAAAATAGTGACCTACATATCATCTCTTGAGAGTGGCAATGTGCATCTCAAAAACTTCGCCACCATGTTGCTAACATTCTAATTTGCCATCAACATTTTTGTCTTCTTTGCACCATTTGACAATTGTTGCTTATTTTAGGCACATAATTGCTAGCCCTAATGCTAAGAGTAAGTTGTGTCATAACATTTACCTTCATTAATGATTGTTCTTGTTAGATTTTCATGCCTAGACTTGATCTAGATTGATCTAAATCTTGTGTACATTGATAGATCAATTGTATCTAACATCCAATCCCTCTTGTGGATCATTTTAGAAAAAACGTTACTCAAAACTCAATGTGAATATTTCTAGAGTTGAATCTCTTGGCAATAGTTTTTACTTAGATTCATCTATTGGGGCAAAATGTTTCTATCGCTTATTCTATAATGGCTTATATTTCAAAAACAAATATTTAGTTGCTGATTTTTTACTACTCCACCTAATTTTCTATAGCTAATGTGAATGATCTAGTGGCAACTATATGGGCTCCCACACCCCTCCACACAAACACCCAACCAACACACCCCCACCCCCCCCCACCCCCCCCCTTCCCAAAAAAAAAAAAAAAGTCTCTTATTGTCCTGTATATGTTTCTTAAACTTTATTTTAATGATTTTTACATCTAAAATCTTGCATATTATGTATTTTAATGTTTCATGGCCTAAACATTGAAGTGTCATTTTATGTTCATGCTCAAAAAGTCTTCAAACATTGTTAAGGCTCATGTATCAAATGCACCCTACTATAGATCAAGTTCATGTATCTTCCCCTCTTCCTATAGCCCTTCAGACATTGTTAAGGCTCATCTTGTTAAGCCCTTCATTCTTAAGCATCAACTTAGCTCTGTAACATATGAAACCTTCCCCTCTAATATAACATGTAGTGTGCCTATTGTTTTTCTCAAAAGGTGCATATGATGACAGACAATATAGCTTTGTCTACTCCTTGACACCAATGCATGAATCGTCAAGAGTCCTCACTTTACCTTTAAATAGTCATAAAGACTTATACTACTATTTAGTTTAAAAACATTCAAGAATGTTCATAAAACCATTCAACCTAAGAATATAGACTATTGAGAGATGAATTTGAGTTGTGTGAAAATTCAAAGAGCTTTTATAATTATTCAACATTTGTAATTTTTTTTTTTTGCTTGGAATTATGGCCTCTATGAATGGTGTACCAATTTTATGATATTTGTAGTGACTTTTGTGCACTTTTACGTTATGCATTACAACTTAGTAGCCTTTACAGCATTGAAAACTTGAAAGTGAAGGCTATCATATGGCACAAGAGAGGGAAGGTAGGGGTTGTTGTAGTGTTATTCGCTACCCATGAAAAATTGCTACCCTCAAGAAAAACACCATGTGGCACAATCTTACATACAACAAAGTATGAGTGCCAATTGTGTTTGTGTGTGTATGAGAGAGAGTGTTAGATTTGTTTACTTGACTCTCCCAAATCCCATCTTTAATCTGCCTCCCCTCATGCTGCATATTTAATCGCATTGTCGCGCAGTCTGCATATTAACATGCAAATTCTCACTGGCGATGAAAGGACGAAAAGCAAAGGCTGACGTCACACCCTTTTCACGCTCACCCCACGCAGCTGCGCTAACAGACTGGACAACGACTGCAGCCACTCACGATCTCTTACAGCACATCCACACTGTACTTTCTTCATCTGCACACCTGTAACATTATGTGTATATACAGAGAGAGAATCATAGAGCTCATTCATGGATCAAGAGGTTGAGTATTGGACGATTGAGTCCTGACGAAAGATGAGCATATGAGAGTGTATGTAAATTAGCATCAGAAGCCTATCAGGGAGATAGACGAAGTAGATGCCTTGTGCATTGATTCTTTATCGTCAGTAATAAGGTTTCATTCCTTTACAGATTGAATAAGCTTCTAGGGCACGCGGTTTCGTCCGCTATTGTCCTGTGCTCTACCGCATTATTGACATGTATACTTGATATACTTAATCTGATACAGTTCATTGTTCTGCATTCAGATCTGTGTTAATATTGCTATGCTTATTATTCATTTTGTCTGATCTTTCTAGTTGTTCTTTTAGGTAATAGACGACTAACATTTAGTCTTGCCTTTCACGAATCTTTCGCGACTAGTTATCAGTCGATCACAGTCTAGCTCTTCGCGACACATAATTTATCTTGCTATTCACAACAAATTATTCTTCTGGCGCTTCATTTATTATGTTTGGCTGCGTAATCCAGAATGACCGTGATTTCCATCACTAAAGTTCTGTTCATTCTGATAGGCGTAGTCATGCTTACAGAGAGAGTCGTATAGCTCGTTCCGCTACACACGAATACTTTCTGTTCGAGTTCGTTTCTCGTTTGTGTTTCATTTTTTGTTCATATTCATCTTACCCCTTTGAGCTAATTTTTCGTTTCTTACATACGACACCTTTCTCAACTCTCATTCATCTCCCTCTCTCCAACATGGTATCAGAGCTATTTTCATAACCTGATAAGCTTCCACAGTACAAGACTCTACTAGCCGATAGAGTAATTGTCTACTTGTTTTGTATTTTCAGTATCAGATTTTCATACTTAACTCATTGATAGTTTCTCCTATCACTTAGACTAATTCTTCCACATGGATTCCCAAGGGAAAGCCAGTCCTATCATGGAGAAGTTTGATGGAGCCAATTACCATCTATAGAAATTTAAGATGAAAATTATACTAATGGCAAAAAAATTGTACGACATTGTTACAGGTGTAGAAGGGAAACCCGAAGCAGACGACACGACAATCTCCAGATGGAAGCTGAAGGATGGAAAGGATTTCGCGCTGATCATCCTCAACATCACGGATACTCGGATCGGCCATGTATCTGAGGCTCAGACATCGAAAGAAGCCTGGGATATCTTGAGCACACTATACGAAGTGCGAGATATATCTTCCAAGCTATATCTCAGAAAGAAATTCTACTCCCTCAAGATGACGAATGGTGATTCTCTGTAGAATCACATTAATCGATTCAAGAACCTGCTAAGACAAATGGCCGCTGTCAGATCTGTCATAGACGATCAAGACGTAGTGATGCAACTGCTTAAAAGCTTGCCAAGCTCTTACGACAGCTGGGTGATGATCATCATGACTCATCCAGAATTGACTCTTTCAAGAGTCATTACTATGTTGTTTCAGAAAGACACGCAGAGGAACGAAGCCTCAAGTTCCTCAGCTGATTCTCACGCCTTGTACACCAACAAGAGCATGACAGAGTTGAAGAAGAAAAAAGGCCCAAAGCAATCAAAGCCAAACCAGAAACCAGCTCAACAAAGGAACAATCGAATCCGCAGACAAAGAAGAAGCTATCCTGCAGATATCACAAACAAAACAACCACGAAATACAAGACTACCGCATACTTCAAGCGAAGAACAACAACAAGGGGCAATTGAATCAAGTGGCAAATGCAGTTGTAGAAGCTCCACAGCCTACTCAAGAAGCGGATCATGATGCCTTCATGAGCAGCCATTAAGGAGCATCTGGCGACAATTCTTGGTTCCTGGATTCCGGAGCCACTCAGCATATGACTAGCCTCGTTGGTTGTTTCGAGTCCTATACACCTTACAGTACCCAGAAATATGTCCACCTTGGTGACAATAGCACAGGCTATTAAAGGTGAAGGCACTGTAAGATTTAAGCTTTGCTAATGATTAGTCTAAGCTACTCTCAAAAGTCCTTTATGTACCAAATTTATCTACAAATCTGCTCTCTGTAAGCAGAATCACAGATCTAGGACAAAGAGTAGAATTCGAATGTGATCAATGTAAAGTAGTTGATAGGACAGGCAAGATCTTAGCACTCAGAAAGAGACATGGATACTTGTACAAATTGAGTCATTGTTTTTTGCCCTCTAGTCAGGCTCTTAGTACTTCAATTCATTCAAATAAAGGTTTACTTTGGCATTATAGACTTGGTCATTTAAATCATGCTATTGTACAACGAATTTCTAGACAATCTATTGTTCTTGATCTCGACTATCCTCATGAAAAAGTCGAGTTACCTGTCCGTCAAGACTATCTAGTTGGTAAACAGACTAGGAAACCACTCAAATCAAGCCATCGACATGTTGCTTGAGGGTTGCTAGATGTTGTACATTCAGATATTTGTGGCCCGATGAAAAATCCTTCGCTGAAGGATGCCAAGTATTTTATAGCCTTTATTGATGAATTTTCCAAAAGGACTATGGTGTATTTCATAAAGAATAAATCAGAAGCCTTCAACTGCTTTAGAATCTTCAAGGAGCGTGCAGAGAAGGAGACTAGAAGGACGATCAAGGCTCTCAGGTTTGACAACGGTGGAGAATATATCTCTATCGAGTTTAAGGAGTACTGCCAAAGCCAAGGCATTGAGCAGCAATTCATCACTCCTTACAGTCCTCAGTATAATGGTTAGCCAAGAGGAAGAACCGTACTTTGGTTGAATATGCCAAATGTATGCTATCGCATGCATCGTTGCCTAAGAGATTCTGGGCTGAAGCTGTCTCCACTGCAGCTTATGTCCAAAATAGATGTTCGACCAAGGCCCTCTCAGACAAGACATCCCACGAGGTGTGGACAGGCTCTAAGCCTTCTTTGAAGAACCTACGAGTGTTTGGGTGCATTGCCTATGCGCAGATCCCAAAGGACACAAGGAAGAAATTGGACTTCCAAGGTCTCAAGACCATCCTGATCAGATATACTTTGTTTGACAATATTTATAAGCTGTATGATCCTGATACCCAGCAAATCTTGTATAGCCAGGATATAGTCTTTATCGAGGATCAGTTTGTCGATCTCAAAGGCAAGGACATTACTCAAGAAGAATGTCCATCACCTGCCATTGACACGACTGTTCGAGTTTCTGGCTCAGGCGTGTCTATCGTCGATCCACTTCGAGACAGCAAATCAGACGAAGATGTTGCTGCTACCTAGCAACAAATCCCAGGAGCGGTTCATCAGTCGAATCTTCCCAGAAGATCAAGCCGAATGCGCACACAGCCCACAAGGTATAATCCCGAGTCTGCCTATCTCTTGATGTAGGAACCGACGACAGTCAAAGAGGCACTTAGCCAACCAGACTCTGATCTCTGGAGAGAAGCCATGGACAGAGAGTATTCCTCTATGATCAAGAACCAGACATGGTCATTAGTCGAAGCTCCTATTGGCTGCAATATCATTGATTGCAAATGGATCTTTTAAGATCAAATACAATGCCAACAGAGCAATTGATTGAAGGAAGGCAAGACTGGTAGCATGAGGATTCACCCAGATCCCAAATGTCGACTATAGTGAGACTTTTAGTCCAGTCGTCAAACATTCATCAATCTGAATGCTCTTGTCTTATGTTGCAGCTGCTGACTTCAAAGTGCATCAACTCGACGTACAAACAGCGTATCTGAATGGAGTGATACAAGAAGATATCTACATGATCCAGCCCGAAGGATATGTTCTATAAGGGACAAAGAATCATGTCTGTAAACTCCACAAAGCATTGTACGGCTTGAAACAATCTGCCAAAGCTTGGTTCTAGAGGATCAACACATTCCTCATTGAACAAGGATTCAAACCAAGCACTGCTGATTGCAACGTCTATTCCAAGACAGTGCAACAATCATTCATTATCATCACCTTATACGTGGATGATATGTTGCTCTTTAGCAACAATACGAATATTACTAAAGATTTGAAACAGATGTTGTTCTCAGAATTCGACATAACTGATCTAGGTGAAGCTCACTTCTGTCTGAGAATTCAAATCCACAGAGACAGAGCAAATCGACTGATTTACATCACTCAACAAAGGTATCTTCACAATGTTCTTAACAGATACAATTTGATGAATTGTAAATTAGCTGACTCACCAATGGATCTAGGCCTACATCTGTCAAAGGACCAATGTCCCCAGACCAAGCAGGAAGTGGAGCAAATGAGAGAATATCCTTATCGATCGATAATAGGATCTCTCATGTATGCAATGGTCTGTACAAGACCAAATATCTCTTTTGTTATAAGCTCACTCAACCAATACATGGCTAATCCTGGCATTACCCATTGGAAGGCTCTCATACGAGTCATGAGATATATTCAAGCTACCATGGACCAGTGCATTTGCTATGGAGATGTCAGCAACGACAATCTCCATTAGCTCAATGGTTATTCAGATGCAAGCTGGAGAGGAGATGTAGACAATCATAAATCCACATCTAGATTTACATTCTTCTTCAACGGCGGTCCTATCTCATGGAACATTCGTCAGCAAACTTCTGTCGCACTTTCTTCTATAGAAGCAGAATACATTGCTGTTTCTCAATCCATCAAAGAAGCGTTTTGGCTGAGAAATTTGCTGTCAGATCTTAATCTGAATCAGTACAGCCCTACAATTTTATTTTGTGATAATCAAAGTGCTATTGCCTTATCGGCCAACCCTAGATTTCACTCTAGGAGTAAGCACATTGAAATCACATATCACTACATCAGGGGCAAGGTTCTCGACAAAGAAGTAAGCTTAACGTATTGTAGAACGCAGGACATGGTTGCAGACATATTCACGAAAGCACTGAGTGTTAATGCACACAACAACTTTTGTGCATTGCTTAGTTTGAAGATCAAGGCATTCACAGATCCAGATTAAGGGGGGGAGGGGTTTGGATTTGTTTCCTCAACTCTCCCAAATCCCATCTTTAATCTGCCTCCATTCATGCTGCATATTTACTCGCGTTGTCACGCAGTTTGCATATTAACATGCATATTCTCACAGGCGATGAATGGACAAAAAGCAAAGGCTGACGTCACACCCTTTTCACGCTCACCCCACGCAACTGTGCTAACAGACTGGACAACGACTGCAGCCACCCACGATCTCTTACAGACAGCACATCCACCCTGTACTTTCTTCATCTGCACACTTGTAACATTATGTATATATACAGAGAGAAAACCAGAGAGCTCATTCATGGATCAAGAGGTTGAGTATTGGACGATTGAGTCCTAATGAAAGATGAGCAGATGAGAGTGTATGTAAATTAGCATCAGAAGCTTATCAACGAGATAGACGAAGTAGATGCCTTGTGCATTGATTCTTTATTGCCAGTAATAAGGTTTCATTCCTTTACAGATTGAATAAGCTTCGTAGGCCACGTGGTTTCGTCCGCTATTGTCTTGTGCTTTACCGCATTATTGACATGTATAGTTGATATACTTAATCTGATACAACTCATTGTTCTGCGTTCAGATCTATGTTAATATTGTTATGCTTATTATTCATTCTGTCTGATCTTTCTAGTTTTTCTTTCTGGTAATAGACGACTAACATTTAGTCTTGTCTTTTGCAAATCTTTCACGACTAGTTATCAGTCGAGCACAGTCTAGCTCTTCAAGAATCATTCGCGACACATAATTTGTCTTGCTATTTGCGACAAATTATTCTTCTGGTGCTTCATTTATTATGTTTGGCTGTGTAATCCAGAATGACCGTGATTTCCATCACTAAAGTTCCGTTCATTTTGATAGGCGTAGTCATGCTTACGGAGAGAGTCGTATAGCTCGTTCCACTGCGCATGAATACTTTTTGTTTGAGTTCGTTTCTTGTTCGTGTTTCGTTTCTCGTTCGTGTTCGTCTTACCCCTTTGAGCTAATTTTTCATTTCTAACATACGACACCTTTCTCAACTCTCGTTCATCTCCCTCTCTCCAACAGAGAGAGAGCTAGTAATGGCAAAGAAAAGCTTGATTGTAGTGAAGCCCAAATAGTGGTGTGACACTTTTTCTATCACTACCACAAAAGCAAAATGAAATTGCTCATTCATTTCATTAACATCAAATAGAATTAGTTGTAGGATAGTTTTGAGGAAACAAGTTTCTCTCCCCTCAAAGGCAAGCAAATAAACCCAACATGAAGTCATGTTTTCTTGTTTGCCAAAAGAATAGCTTATTATTCCATTATAAACAAAATGTATAGAGGCTAGAAGATTTGACAATAATAAATCAGACAAGAGATCTCAAATTCATACGATATTGCAAGGTAGACCTCAACAATGACATCTATGATAGATGCTGACATTGCCACACAAGATGAGATTTTCATCATGATATTGTAGTAATAGGACCAATAATTGGTCCTTTCCTTCCTTTTGTTTGGATCAAGATTGATTTTCAAGATCGCAAAGGAGTATCAAGCTTTTAAATCTTGACATAACAACACCTTCTCACTAAATTTTAAAGAAAAAACTACTTATTGATAATCTCTAATGGATGCAATGGACCCCCAACCACTACCAGGCATCATGCTTCATTAAGTTAGTAGTGTTTACAATTGAGTACATAAGACTATATAATGGTTTTTCATTTTGGCAAGTAGAATGCCTTTGTTTCCAAGCAGTTGTTTCATGTATGCCTACGTGTCGAACCGTGGCATTCATATAAGATTTGACATTTAATCTTGTCATATAGTGGCATGTGCACCTTGCTATCCATCAAGAAAAATTACTTATAGCCAGACTGATACTCTTTTCTTATTTTTTTTATCTTTCATTTTGCTTGAGCATTCTAAGAATTAGTCCCATCAATTAAAGAAACAGTACGAATATAAACTATTTGAGATATCTAACCAAATCTTAAATCAATTTGATAGAGTCCTCTAGGAGAAAAGTTTAAATCAATAAAAGGAAGCATATTCCCTTCGTTAATCCTACTAAAAGTATTTTCTACATGATAAGTAGAAATCCTAGTTACTCAAAAAGTAGATCTTTCATATCCTATAGTATATCATGTAATTCATGGTGTACAATTTTTGCTTTAAAGTATTTAAAGAACACAAAACTCAAAAGACTACCATGATCTGCAACATCACCACATTGTAGTATTTAAATCAAGATGAGAAGAAACGATTAATATTTATGATAAGAAACATTTTCCATTATCTAAATAGGATACATACAATGATAAGTAGCATCCTTTTTTATTTGAATAGACACTAACCTAATATCATCAAAAAAAATCCAAGATTTGATTTAACTAATCAAGAGATGAAGTGCTAGACTTACTATAGAATCTTGCATAATCTAAGATTGAATCAACTCTATCAAGATTCATAATTTGAAAAGTAATCAATCCATTGTGCCTTGCATTTGAAGCTATACATTTGGAATCCTTGGATCCCATAAATCTATAAATGATCCCTCAACTAAGTGAACTGTATATGTATGATCAATAGCTTCCTTGGGAACTTGTAATTTTTGCAAATGAAAATTTGAATAAAGCTCATGTGAGCCACTCATCAAGAGACATAGGCATATGAGTCTCTAAGATTTGATGTCTCGGTTGATATATTTATGCCTAATATGAACTGTAACTTTCAAATAGAGTGGTATCTATTCTAGGCACTACACATAAAATGTCCATATAATCTTGGAATGAGTCATCGAAATTTCACAGTCCCAATTGAAATTTTTTATAGTTGTCAAAATCATCAATTAGTAACAAAAGGCTTTGAAAAACAATCCCCAAAAAAGCCCCAAGTTGTGGGTTTGGACCTCAAGAACAAGCCTTGATCTCTTGAAGGAAGTAAAGGACTACATCTATCTTCTTGTTATTAGGGACGACTTGGAGAGTACAATAACTAGACAATCTATTAAGCCAATCCTTAGTCACCTCGTGATTATTATTATCATCTCGCCTTGAATAATATAAAAATCAAAATGAAAGAGTACTAGTAGTTTTAGCCTACATTAGTGTAAGTGATTATCGAATCTGCATATCTTGTCGTGAAATCTTAGACTGAAGGCTAACCATGCCTTGCTACAAAATAAGGTCAAACCTTTGAGTACATAAAAAACCTAAATATCTACTACGATGATAACTAATAGTCAAAATCATGTCATTGCAAAAGGCATCCACTCTACAAACAGATTGATTTCATTCTTGTGGGTGAATTCAACCATTTCGGGTGTTGCCATACCAAAACATTGACATTATGTCATGCTAGGACTTGATGACTAAGAATTATCCATTTTTGTATGCTCTTGGGTAAAGAGATTGGAATCTCAACTACATTAATCTTAGAATCTTGCTACGAGATAATATTCACATAATAGCCTATAAATTATATAGCAAGCAATACGTCATGGAGACATTCGATATATGATCAATAGATAAGAAGTGTCCATTTGCATTGAAAAAGTCGTGTCTATCATAATTACAAAACAATCAATTGCTATTAGTAGCATCATGTTTTTTTAACAAAAGAACATCATATAAATTGTCCCATACAAGTAGAAAATCATGGGGTCAATTCATGCTTTTGATTAGGCCGATCCACTTTGGATTTTTTTTTTCCAGTTACATGCATGCAAGCAAAAGAAAACTCAAAAGATTGCTTGTAGCTTCGGGGACTGGCTTGCAACTTTCAATTAGCCTCGAATCAGGATGATCACAACATTATTTTTTTGTGTCTTAGTAGCATATTCATGTGTATTAATTGTAAAATTGGAGATTTTAGTTATGAATCTATTCATCATGACCTGTAGTCATCCAACATAGACATTTTCTATTCTAATAGCAATCACACAAACAATCACTTTAGTAGAAGCACAAAAACACATTACAGAGATAGAAGCTCACACACACATTTAGCCTTTACAATTGTACGTTCTCATTAACAAAATTTCTTAATCATTATGAAGATATCTGCCACTCGATCATGTGTAGAACAATAAATTTGCTCTACTAAGTTAACCTTCTCACAAACAAAGTGATAATGAGTCTCAATGTGCTTCATAAGTGCATAGAGTACAAGATTTTTTCCAAACTATATGCAACTTTGACTATCACAGAATATGGTGGTGGCCTCATATTGAAATAACAAAACTTTTAAAGTAGTCTTCTCAACCAAATGGATTCACATATCGCAACATTAGATAAATTCTATTCAACTTCAATTGAAAAATAGCACAAATAATAGCTTGTTTTTTGCTCTTCCATGAGATAGTATAATTTCCCAACATAGAAACATACCCTGAAATAGATTTTCTATCTTCTACACTTGCAGCCCAAGCTGCATCACAATAACCATGAAGAACAAAACCATCAAAGGAAACATACCCTAATCCATAATTAAACGTATCTTTGAGATACCTAAGAATGCGTTTTGCACTCCAACGAGTTTCCCTTGACTAATCACACCAACACATACATATATATGGTCTCGTGATAGTCAAATAGATCAAGGAACCCACCAACTACCTAAATAAAGTGTCATTGACGTCCTCCCCATTACCCCAGTTTGTTAGCTTAACATGTGGTTTCATTGGTGTAGGAACTAGCTTTGAATCAAACATATAAAATTTCTTCAAAACACTAACAAATGTGTTTTGAATGAAAAAGAAATAATCTATTTTTATAATGCCATACCTCAATCCCAAGACAAAAATTTAACTCACCCAAATCCTTCATCTCCAATTCCAAGGACACGTTGCATTTGAACTTGTCCAACATCTTCTGACATCTCCCAATGATAATCAAATGGCATCCACATAAAATTGAGAAGAAAGCTATCAATACAAGCATACGAAGCTCTAGGTGATTTCTTCAAGCCATAAAGAGCTTTTTTTACATCATAAACAAAATTAGTGAAGCTTTGTAGTTGCAAACATAGACTTCTTTATCCAATACACCATCCAAATAAGCACTCTTCACATCCATTTGATAAATGTGGCATGAAAAATGTGAAGCGATCATTAAAATACAACAAATAATGTTCATGTTGGCTACAAGACCAAAGGTGCTTCTTCAAAATCAATACCTTCATGTTGTGCATATTGCTTTGCTACCAAGCATGCCTTATGAAACTGTCCCATCTGACTTGTACATTTTACCTTTTTTTCATACCTTGAGATCCGCTTGTCCACAATCATTCCAGATTTCCTCTATTACATAAAGAAGTTGTAAGTTCCTTACTACATCTTTTCCTTGTGGAATTCCACCCTGTCATCATGGCATAATCATGGTGACAGGATGTAGCTATGAGAAATTTTGTCATGTAGAATGAAAACTCTTAAAAAAATACAAGCTTTTGTAATGCTACTACCTTCTGGCCTTCACTCACAAAACTTTTTAGTAAATTTATGAATCTCTCAAGATGGAACATACACGTTGTGTGCAGATATCTGCTCTATTAATAATCTTGATGCTTTGTTATTTTTAGACAAGGATCAACCTCGGGTAAAAGAAATGCAATTATTTGCTTGAATACATAAATATCTAAAACAAAAATACTGAAGACAATTCTATTGATTTCTTGAACATTATTACAAACTATGACCCTAGCACTAGGACTTTCCATATGGCCAAATATGATAAGAAAAAATATATATGCTTTTTTTTTTTTTTTCTTTCGGTATGTCCATCTTGCATCCAATAGACCTATTTTTAACTTTTGTAGCGATCAAATTACTTTCATATTCGAAGTATAGACTCTTGTTACTGCTTTTCAAAAAAGTGATTTCTTGAGAAAAAAAAGTGATTGTGAGCAATATTTTTCAATAATAGTGATTTTCCAGAATTGATGTATGATTTATCGGATAATGTTGATTCTCTCTTGGCAAGCAATTAGCATTTTCTCTCAAGGGTGCTAATCCCCCCCTAAAGAAAGCTTGCTAACTTCGAGATGATTGGTGGGTTCTCTCTCTCTCTCTCTCTCTCTCTCTCTCTCTCTCTCTCTCTCTCTCTCTCTCTCTCTCTCTCTCTCTCTCTCTCTCTCTCTCTCTCTCTCTCTCTCTCTCTCTCTCTCTCTCTCTCTCTCTCTCTCTCTCTCTCTCTCTCTCTCTCTCTCTCTCTCTCTCTCTCTCTCTCTCTCTCTCTCTCTCTCTCTCTCTCTCTCTCTCTCTCCTTTCATTCCACATTCTTTGATAATAGTTCTTTATTCTAGTTTATACTTGTTAGCTAAGAACAAGTTCAAGGCTCAGATTTTAGCTTTTTGACCATTCCTTATTCACCTAAGCCAATTGACCAATCAATTTATGAGCTACCTATCAAAACTACAATGGTTGTGTATGATGCCTCAACTAGTTCCCAGTAGCAATATAAGGCGATAACTTTGATTACATTGTTCACTACAAATGAATATGCCAAAAAAATTATATTGTCACCAAATTAATACATAGTTTCATCTATCTAAACTTATAGACCCAAAGTTTGTCAACCTTATTGTCTGATTTTGAAATGAGTATAAGTACACATTATATTATTTCTGACAATTACTACTAGTTATCATGAATAATTTTAAACCAAGTGCTCTCAAAATTTTTGGTAAGATTGGAAATCTTTTTTTTAAGAAATGTACCTTGTTAAATTATGATAGTTAGATGGAGCTCATCTTCTTAAATTTGAAAAATATGGGTGGATGGTTTTCCAGCTTAGGTAGATTTGCAAACAAGCACTACTTACCAACAAGCATCCCAAATTTCAAAGTAAGACTTATGTTGTGCATTGAATATTCATGTTTTATGGATTGTAATTTTGTTAAATAGGAGGGATTACATATCATTGTATCTAACAAGATTCAAAGGAGGCATTACAAAAAATTTCAAAGGTCTCTTTCATAAGATACTTCTTTCGTTCCACTTTTACATCCACATAGATTGATACCAATTCTCCAAATTAAATTTGATAACATAGATTTGTTAAATTTGGCAAAACTAGCTATTGTAATTTGGTCACTTGACTTGTTTGACCACATGACTATCATATGTACATATTTAGAGGCATGTGTAAATATCAGCCCAAAATTTGAGGCTATCCACATGTAGAAGTGATTACAAAAATCAAACAATTGCAAGTTTATGGAGTAAATCATGTTTTTTTATCAAGAGGTGCAAGAGAAGGTGACATAATTTGAGGACCTTGATTGTAATCATGATTTTAGGACAGGTTTAAAGTTAGGTTAATAACCCTAATATCATGTTGGACCTGAGCAATGATGTTGGAGCTTTCCAATATACTTTTCATCATGAGGAAATTTCAAGATAATGAGATGTTCTATCTTCCAATTGATCGCAATATTGCTTATTTTGAAGCATTGTTCTTGATGTATTTTATGGTAGATTGAGTGTTCTAACACCTGGTTATATGCTATAAAAATCTAAACTTGATTTCAAATGCTCAAGTAGATCTTTCATTTTGTGTTTCATTGTCTAGAAATCTAGGAATTTATTTAGCTATTCAAAATTTGACTCCAATAGGTTCACACACACCCACTTAGATTCTTGAATCATTTATGACATTCAAATCTTTGATTCTTATCACCTCCCATATTGTGAAAATAGACAATAGCTTCTCATTAGGGAGGCCTTAACCTTGTTATTGGCCTTACAAAGTTGTCCAGTCACAAAGTCCCATGATGTGAACATCAACTCAAGCAATATTGAGCATTTCTTATGTGCCGATTCTTATAACCTCTTTTTTGGTCAAGAGTTCCTATGATGAGTACTCTCATTCCATCTTTATGTATCCATGTACATCTTGTTAGAAATCAATGATAAACTTCATTGTTATTGTTTATGATGTACATTAATGTTGACAGCTGAGGTGCCTTCACTCATTCTAATTGTCAATACCTTCTTCCTCAAGAAGAGACGAGTGGAAACATCTGAGGTCTCATAGATGCTTGTAAGTGTATCCCACACTTCTTTGGAGGTAGTGAAGTTGGATACATAAGCGATTTGAGTGTCTTTTAGGTTTAGGGATACAATGGCAAGATCCTTGCCATCCTTTGCTTCTCAAGCTGGAAGTTGTTTGGGTTCTGTCGATTTGGCTATGGAACCGTTGACGTATCCCCAGAGCTCCTTCTCGATCAAGATCATCCTCATTTTGAACTTCCAAATGTGGAAGTTGTCCCTATTGAATTTGTTGATGAGGCGGATCTCAAAGTTTGAACCTTCCATTGTAATCGAGTAGCAGAGATAAAACACAAACTAAATGAATCAGCTCTATAGAACCAAAAATGTGTTAAGTTCTATTATAAGTTCTAGACTCTAGTAATCTAGTAAACCTGTGGCTCTGATACCATATAGGAATTCGGTAAGCCTTCAATGGATACAACTTAATCTTTCTGGTTTAGAGGTTGCACCGTGATGCAACTTAACCTTTTTGGATCAAAGGTTGCACCAAAATCATGGAGCCTTTTTGCCCCTTTCTGTGAGCCGCATTCCGAGATCCTGTCTCTGGACGCCTAGCCCACGAATCCAAGTCTCCCCCTTACCTGGAAAAGGAGCTGGTACCAGGGGACATTAAACACTAGGACACTTATATCCACTTTGAACAAAGTCCCACTTCTACTTATGAGAGTTCTTTGAGCGTGGGCTGTGGCACCACTTTGCCATTCCAACATGAACACTCTTGAGCATTCTAGCTCAGTTCTTTAGAATTCTTTTAGAGTTTTGCTATTAGCGCTTACTGCTTATTAGTGTGAAAAACTCAGATCCAAAAGATGCTAAAGTTTCATAAAGATCTTGGCCATGGAAGTTATGCACATCTAGATTGAAAAAATGATAGAAATTGTGATGTTAAGCATACTAAACATCAACTAAACATCAAGATCTGATCATAAGCTTCCACAAACAGAAACTTGCTGTCCCTGTCCGTACTTCAGAGCCTACAACCTGCATTTCACACGTGTGAAGCCATAGCAACAAAGAAATCACAATTCTAGTGGCTAGAATGCAAGATATGAACAAAAAAGTGAGAGAGAAGAAGATGGATCTTCAAAGAGCATAACATTCATTCAATAGAATGAAAATGAGATGTGTACATACTCGTGGAGATGGCTATTTATAGCAGCCATAGTGCCTCTTGGCCACTTGTCTTATGATAGGCTAAAATTGGGGTCCAATAGGATTCACCCATCTACCTAGAAATTTGGTCAAATAGGAATGCACCAAATTATGAGCCAATAGAAGAGCTCCACACTTGACCTCCTCTAATTAATGTGACCTCAAAAGTAGTGTACACATACTTTGGGCCTCTACATACATGTATGAACCTATCTCTAACTTTTATTTGGCCATAGGCCTACAAAATCTCAAGTTAGGAAAATACTACTAGTTGACAATTTTTCACACTCCCTCTTCAACTAGTTTTAGCATAGATTTAGAAAGTACACCAAGACTTGTTCTATGCTTGAAAAATAAGTCCTTTCCCAATGCTTTGGTAAAGATATCAGCCACACATTCCTTTGATGGGACATGTTCAAGCTTGATCTCTTTTGCCAACACTTGTTCTCTCACAAAATGGTAAGCCACCTCGATATGTTTGCTCCTTGCATGGAAAACCGGATTGCTTGCTAGACTTTGGGCTGAAAGGTTGTCACAAAAGATGATTGGACTCTCTGAAAAATCCAGCAAATGAAGCTCCATAATCATCCTCTTGATCCACACCATCTCCTTTGTGCATGATGTCAAAGCTTTGTACTCGGCCTCACTAGAAGAAAGTGATATAGTTGCTTGTTTCTTCGACATCCGACCATTTGAATGAGTTCAAACAGTTGATCAACCAACTGGCTGCAATAGGTTCGCCTACCTCAGAAGAAGACTCTACCATGTCTATTCTTGCCAGTCTTCCATCCTCCTACGATAATTTAGTGTTGCTTCTTAGCAATACTCCTGCGCTGTCTCTCCAAAAATTGACAACAAGTCTGTTGCAAGAAGAAGTTAGGAGGAAAAGCTTGTCTACAACAATGAGTACCAAATCCATGGCACTCTACTCAAACAAGCAGTAGTCCAAGAAGAAGAAAGGCTTCATGGATAAGAAGACAACGACAGAACAGCCAGTAGCATCGCAACCACAATAGCAGCAGCACGGTCAGTCATCTGTCATAAATGCAATTTTCAGGATCTGAACCTATAGCCGACCTAAATTTGACATTTTACATCCATCTAGCATGTCGGCAAAGGTTTCTAAGAAGAGTAAGGTGCTTGACGAAGGTTCCCAAAATGGCATATTGCTGATCATTTGCCTAACTTAGAAACATGTACTTTTTCTAGAAAAGAACCTTCGCCCAACTCAGTGTAGATATATCTGAAGTGGATGTATAATCTGAAAGCTCGACAAAGGTTTCCAATACTATATAGGCAACATATGACCAAAACAGTGATTTTATAAGTCATTTTCCATAAAAAATTATCTTTTGAAAATACTTTCCTTCCTGTTTTTCCACTTTGATGACTTTTCTGAATTTTGCTCATCAATCTTTCCTCATTGTTTCTTCTTTTCTCTGTTTTTTTTTTTTACTGTCCTTTCCAAACAAAATTAACAATTAAGTAGTGAAAACCAAAAAAATTGAAAAACCAATAAAAATAAAAATATTTTGGATCATGCTTGTTGAACTGGCAGAGCGGGCAACCAAAACTTGCGTAATCGGCTACCATTCACAGGAGTATCAAACCGATTTTCGTCCAAGTGCTCAAGAATCACTGCTCCATAGTTCAGGATTTCTTTCACTCTATACGGGCCTTCACCAGTAAACTTCAATTTCCTCTTGATCAGCTTGGTTTTGTACATCAATGCGAGATTTCCTGCTTTCACATCTTTTTGTGTAATCGACGATCATGCCAGGCCTTACAGCGGGCTTTCTCTGCTGCTAACGCATGAACTGCCATCAATCTTGTCACAATTTGTGCAACGCTTCATGACGTAGTTGTAAAGACTTATCATTATTTAACCGCTCGGTTGCTGCTATGCATAAAGATGGTATTAGAAATTCAATCGGCATGACAACATCTTGACCATAAACTAGTTGAAAGGGTGTTTGATTTGTACTACTTTTGTAAGTGGTTCTGAATGCCCATAATGCTGCATGCAATTTATGTTCCCAATCAGATCGACTTGCTTCAACTGTTTTCATCATAATAGTGTAGAGAATCTTATTGGAATATTCAGCTTGGCCATTCCCTTTGAGATAATAAGGAGTACTAAATCTGTGTATAACAAAAAAATCTTCCAGTAAACACTAATTCGTTTGATTAACAAAGTGTGTACCTCGGTCGCTGACAATCTCGATCGGACATCCAAATTTGATTATAATATTTTCATATAGAAACTTGGTCGTAGATTTCGCATCAGCAACTTTGATAGCTTTGGCTTCAACCCACTTGGTTATATATTCAGATGCTACGATAATGTATCGGGCCTTAGATCCTTGCTTGATAGGATGAATAGGACCAACATAATACAGTCCCCATTTTTCAAACGGTGCTTGTGATAAAACTGGATGCAAGGGTTCGTAATTTTGTCGAGTAGGCCATCATGCTCGCTGGCAAACATCACATGTCTGAATAAAATTTTATGTGTCCTTATGAAGCGTAGGCCACCAACAACCTGATTGCAAAAGTTTGCGAATAGTAATATTTGTAGAGAAGTGTCCTCCGCCCATGCCATCATGTGAAAACATGACTAAATCTTTTATTTCATGTGGTAAAACACATCTACATAGAATATTGTCTGATCCATGACGATACAATTGTCTTGCAATCAATTGATAAGGTTGAGCCTTATGAATCAATTGCCTCTTCTGTATTTTTGTCAAAGAGTCATTCAGTTGTCCTAGCATCAGATACTCAACAATATCCGCTGCCCACTCAGGCACTGCCTCTACATAGAATAATGCAGCACCTGGTAATTCATCATCCACTTTAGTATTAACTGGTGTGGATTCAATTCGCGAAACGTGGTCGGCTAGATAATGTTGCTTCCCCTTACAAACCACAATTTGAAAATCAAATTCAGTCAATAACAGTAACCATTTTGCAATACGCCCAGTATTGCACATCTTGTTTACCAAGTAAAGTAATGGCTGGTGATCCGTATAAAATGCAAAGTGCATTTCCATGAGGTAATGATGAAATTTCCGTATAGAAAATATCATGGCTAACGCTTCACGCTGTTGTTGAATAGTTCTTCTCCGAATCTATAAGCTGTCTACTTGCAAATCGTATTGGATAATCCTTATAGTCATCTGGCTGCATCAAAACTGATCCAATTGCACATTTCAAGGCATCAATGTGAACATGAAACTCAATCATCCAATATGGAGAATGCAGTATCGGTGCTGAAGTTAATGTTTTTTTTTTTTAATTTTTCAAAGGCTTCTAATGCCTCTACTATCCAAATAGGAACAGTAGTCAGTTTGTATATAGGTCATGCTAAATCTGCAAAGAAGATAATAAAAATTCGATAGTAGTTCACATGACCCATAAACACAAACTTCACAAATTGTTGTTGGCAGTGGCAATTTCACAATAACCTTGATTTTAGAATAATATGTGGCAATGCCATGTCTCAATATCACATGTCCAAGCACAACTCCATGGAAAATCCAGATCTGACACTTTTCTGGATTTAGGGAGATTTGATACTTGCGACATCGTTCAAATACTTTCTCCAGTCGATCCAGGTGGTCTGTATCTGTGCTATGGACTCCAAGGTCATCCAAGTAAATTCCAAAGAATTTCTGTAGATAATCTTTAAAAACAAATTGCATTACTCTTTGGAATGAACTTGGTGCATTACAGAGTCCAAACGACATTACTTTGTAAACATAGGTGTCCCATTTTGTTGAAAAAGCTATTTTGTGATGATCTGTAGGTGCAATCTTGACCTGGTTGTAACTACTAAATCCATCCAGAAAACTACAAGCTTCCGCTCTAGCAAGGCGGTCCAAAATGTTTCAGTAAATGGTGATGGAAAGTGATCCTTCTGCGTCACTTTGTTCAAGGCCTAGAGATTCACACAAGTTCTCAATTTCTCATTCTTCTTAGGAACAATGACAATCGGTGAAACCCATTCTATATGCTCGATCTCATAAATGAAATCGACATCAAGCAGTCTCTGAAGCTCTTTCCTTATCAGATCCACAGCATTAGGATTACAGCGATAAAACTTTGTAACCTTTGGAACTGCATCAGGTATTAAGGTATGGTGTGTTCAGTAATTGACGTCCGAATACCCTTGAGATCTGGATAAGTCCATGCAAAGCAATCTTGATACTTAATAAGTAACGTACGTAGCGCTTGAAACTGTTCAGGATTAAGTTGTGATCCAACTTGTACAATCTTTTCTGATTTTCCTAGTTCAGCAAGATTCATAGGGCTATGTCCTAGCTGGGCCATCATAAACATCTTTCGATTATGGCACTTGTTCTTCGGGTTCATGATGTGCTTTGGGTAACATGATAACCACATCATCCAATGTATAGCATTTAAAATGTTCGGGCATATCATGCTGCACTACATTTGCTTGCTCTTTATCAAAAGGCCTTGTCTTGGATCTTCGCTTAGCCTTCTTAGCAGGAATTGATCGTGGAGGTGATGACTTCTGAGAAGATAAACTCTTCTTCAAAGGTGAAGACTTCCTAGATGATGATGTCTTGCTAGAACTCTGACTTGTAGAATCATCCTTGACTTTTCCTTTGCCTTTATCCAGTAAGGGTGGCACATTCTTTGAATCAATCTTTTGAGGAGGATTTTCCCATTTCAAGACCGTATTATAATGTTGCTTGGCTTGTTTATTCATCATTGACCCTTTGATCCTATCTTCCTTCAATATAACTGCTTTTGGCAGTTTTATTGTTGGTTTATCAGGAATATTACGCACTCCCAATCTGGTCAGATCCATATGATTTAGAATCTGTTCATCAATAAGTTCTGCATTGTCATCATAAGTCAAGGCGTGACTCACAAGAATGAGTTCATTTTCAATCAGATCTGGTATAGGCTTTGTTGATATCCAAGCTACATTCAACACATTCAATGGAAAAGTGATCGGTGTATCCAAGGTACGATCCAATAATAAAATCTCGCTCAAATCTGACTGATTATCTTGTTGTACAGTCAATTGTTGCAAGAGCTTCATTCCAATTGACAGTATCGGTTTGAGAATCGTAATGAACTCCCAAATTTTTTACTGGTCACAAGTATGATCCGTTGTTTATGAATCGTCATCCTCTTTTTGAACCACTGGTTTGATAGTCCAAGTTGTAGGATCAACCTTGACTGCACGTTCACAATTTTCAAAAGTGATTTTTCCGATACCCCAATTACGAATTACTTGCGCAACTCGTAACCATGGGCATCCCAATAGGACTCAATAGACATTTGGTGCTTCTGGTAAGTCCATTACTACGAAAGTAATGACGAACTGTACTCTGCCAATTCTGACAGGTATATCTTCAACCATTCCTCGCGAACGAACTATAGTTTGATCAGCTAGCTTAATGGCAAAAGTCATAGGTTTTATCTTTGTAAGGCCCCATTTTGCACATAGCTTTGTAGAAATCAGGTTAACTCCTGAACCGCCATCTATCACAGCTGCTTCATTAGGAAATTGTCTATGTTGTATCGGCAAGGTGATATTTTTTTGTTCACTTTCCCAAGCTGCTCCGACATGGAGTACGTCATTAGATTCTTCAAATCCAGCACAAAAAAAGTGGCTCCTAATAGACTTCTAGTTCAGCTTGAGTTAACTTTTATGCTAATACTTCTTTTTCTTGTGGCACCAACTTGAAGAACTCTCCCAATAAAATATTGATCTTACTAGACAAAATATTCATGAGTTGTTCTGTTTGCGGTGCTTCTGGTTTAGTCATCTTGAAGGGTTTTTCATGATGATGCAACTGAGCATTCATATTTGTACGTGAATTTTTTGGTGACTACAATGGTGAAAAATGAACTTCGGATATTGCTTTAGCAGCCTCAAGCTTCTCTTCTTCTTGTAGATGTTTAATCCATTGCCTCATATCTTGATATCTTCTTTTTTCTGCATGAAGATTTGGATAGACTCCAGATGTTTTTGGTATATCAGTTAATGGTATAGAATCAGCAGGTATTGGATCTGCTACCTGTTCTTTCTGCTTCTATGCTTTGGTGATCACCATCAAGGGTGCACTTGGTTTACTCTGAGCTACTGGTCTTTGCTTGATTGTTATCAAATTTATAGGAGCTTTAGCCGGTGGTAGCTTCGGTCTTGTTGGACATTCCTTATAGCAATGCCCATAACCATAGTCACGACAGAATTACAATTTTTTTTTTTTATTTGGACATTCTGCAACTCTATGGTTTTCTCCACATGCAAAGCATCCAAGTGGTGCTTTGGTCCAGTTTCTAGATGCTTGTTGTTGGACGGCCGCATAAATAGCATATTGTTCTGAAGATCCACCTTCTTGATCATTACCATAGTTCCATTGCTCGACACTTCTGTAAGGTTATAGTTCCATCAAATTGGCAGAAGGAGTGGGGTGCTTTGGTGTGGCAGGTAAGGCTAACCGTTTCGGGTATCCAAGAGCATATTGACGAGGTCTAGCTGTCGGATTTCCTCCATAATGTGGTTCTCGATATTCGATCTGGGCATACCATTGCTGAATTATCCGAGGATTGAGGTTGCAAAAAGCAGTCTCGTGATCAGGCAAATTACACAAATGACATATACTGATTTCCATTTTTTCAATTGAGGACACTCATTCACTGTGTAATTTCCTGTACGAATAAAACACCAGACATTTTTCCAGGTGGAAAAAGTCTTTGCAAACTTCTTAGTTTCCTTGTTCGCTTGTCCATGGAAATCTTCCAATGCTTTGATCTTCTCATCAAATTGCGACTGCAACTTTTCCATCAGTTTCTACTGGTTCTTTTTGAGTTTCTGAAACTCATTGAGCATCATTTCTGTAGTAGCATTGAGATTCGTTGATGCAATAGTGGTGGATGTCGTAGTGGTCTGCCCTGCTATATAAGACAACATACTGATATTTGGCTCATCGTCTAAATCTTCATCCTCCTCCCGAATTGCATCATCCATAGCATTTTGCAAGATTGCGTACTCATTATGGCATTTCAGCTCACGTCTGATCCTTTTAGATAATCCTGACAAAAACCACATAACCATGGCATTTTCGTTAATCAGTCCAAGTTCACACTTAGATCTGAGGCGTTTTACTCGTTCAATGTAATCTCGAACCAGAGTCTTCCATAAACTTCTGAGGTTTGAACCGTGTGATAAGGGCTTGTTTAACAGTCTCCCAATCTGTATGCTCAGTTTCATCTTGATTATAGTACCAATCTTGTATCGCGCCTGTGAAGGCCATAGGAAAAAGCTTAAGTTTATCTTGGGGAAAAACTTTGCCATAGACTTCGCAAGATTCAGAGTAGATCTGAAGAGATCTAACTGGATATGTTAATCCATTGTATTTGGGTAGATCCAAACGGGGTGCTCTCCTAACAATGATTGGATTGACTTCTTGAGGAGCACCTCCGGGGGTGGCCATCTTTACAGATTAAATCAAATAGACAATGAGATTGGGTCTAGATTTTTAATCAAAACTATCTCAGATCAGATCTACTAGATCTCTTGAGAAGAATCAAATTTCTATATCGTGATAAAGATTTCAAAAATCAACCAATTGATGCTTCTCAAAAATGAAAAAAATTCTCAGACTCAAAATCAGACTGTATCAGCTTTGACTCAAAATTTGACAGAGACTTGATTTGGCCAAGAATCAAGAGTAGTACTAGTATTTTTGCAAAAAAGTGTCTTTTTTGACAAAAATATGACAATGTGACAACTAATCCTCTGAGAAACCTTCTATTTCTGATATAATTTTTTGCCGACCTGGCAGTAGATAGATCTGAATACACCTATGCACAGTGAATTGAGCAAAGGTTCTTTTTCTGTATTTTTAGAATTTTGGTGACTTTTTTGTATTTTTTGATGGTTTTTTTGATGTTTATGGAAATATGCTAGGAAGGATTGTTCGCCCTTCAAACTGAAGGTTCTGTGATCAAAATCGAAGGTGACTGCAACTCGGCAAACTTTTCCTGGAAGAGGGTAAAAAGTTATCAGCTCTGATGACGATTTTTGTCTCCTTTTGACCAAAATCTGGCAAATTTGACCGATTGTTGTTGTTTTTTCTGATATTTCAGATCCAAATGGATCTTAAAGTAGCTTTTTCTGTTCCAAAATCAGATTAGATTCAAACAAGCAAATCCACTCAAATCAAGCAAAATCACTTCCCAAACAAACCCTAAATGCTGATTTAACACTATTCATGACATGACAAGATGCCTAATGCAAGCTAACCATCCAACAAACATGCTGCAAACTGAAAAATTGGCGTAGCTCCGTGGCAACGACGCCAAAATTGTAATGGATTTCTTTCCTTGCCTAATCTCAACCCAAGATCTAATCAATCTAGCATCAAGGAGATGAAGTTACTTGTCACGTGTAGATTTGTTCCCATGAGAGCGATAGCATAGTTCAGATTTCAGCATGAATGGAAGATTCACATCTAACTCTACCATCCACTAACCCTAAGCATTAACACTACATCCATTAACACTAGATCCACAATGAAGATAACTAACTCTTTCTCTCTCTCCCTTTCTCATAAAAAGTATAAAAACATGCAATCCCAATAACAATCAGATCCAACAATTAGCAAAACACAATAAAAGCATGAGAGATGGAGGAAAAGTGATAGAGAGCAAGGACATTCGTAAATTCATTTCACAAGAGATCCAATCTACTTTATTGAAATGAAGATATGTACATGTGTAGGAAACTCGAGTTGGTCCCTTTTTATAGTAGAGAGGAGGACCCTGGCCTTTGAATCCTATTGGTCCATATATGCCTCCCTAACTATTCAAATTTAAAAAAGAGTGGAAACCCATTCAAATTGGAGGAAAACCCAACTTTATTTACTAACTTTACATTTAGGCCCTGCGACATTAAAAGTCTCGCAAAAAGACCTAAATTCCTTTTATTGACTTTCAACTAATCAAATCTCTATGTGATTATCGGGTTGGATTTACACACGTAGGGTGCCAAATCCCTCTCACTTATTAACTAGGGTTAGGGTTGTCTCGGGATTTGCAAACCCTCCAACATTGACAATATTGGGTGTTGGGCTTTTTGCCTATGAAAAACCTGAGTAAAAATGCAGACTGTGGCGACAATTAGTTCAAACATGCAGACTATTTGAAAACAGTTCATTTTCTGTAGGTTGTATTTGAGAGTAAAAATCAGAGAAGGAAGAAGGGCTGTTGGGATGAGTAGGAGTTAGATTAAATTCCAATAGTTCAAGCTTGAAAGCTTGAGAGAGCTGCTAAATTCTACTTCAATACATTGCACGAATGAATTGCTTGAATTGAAATGTAGAAGTATGATCAGCTATTTATACTAAGCAGAGCATCTAGAAGGACAATTGATTAGGTCATAGATCACAATGGTCAGTTTGCCATAGTGAGCTGGCCAGTTAGTACTTCCTAGAAATATACTTGTGGGATCCACCTGTGAGCAATTTCCGTGTACTTCTGCAGACTGTGTAGAAACATGCATAAAACTACAGAGCTGCGTAATGTAGTGGATGAAGATTAAAAACGATTAGTTGATCATCATGAGAATAATCCAACACAAAGCACTCTCTTGAATGTCAACAAATGAATCAAGAAGAAATCACAAAGATATGGAACCTCTTGAATCTCTTTCTTGCACCAAACCTAGCAAATCCAATACATAGAATGGAAGATACTTGATCAACAAATGATCAACCTACAATCTCATGAGCTTTTTCACTTCCTAAACTTGAATCATACTCTTGAAAGGTCTAGCAACCTCAAAAACAAGAGATCCAAACAAATATAGGATTTTGACAAAAGTACAAAAAAATGAATCTTACAAATTCTATATGCAAATCCTACAAAGTTGATATACTATCTTTAAGAATGCAATAAGACCTATTCATTGAAATTAAAGTCGCCACATTCCACCAAATATGGAGTGAAATCGGTCTACTTCAATTATTTTGCCTTCTATTGAGTTTTGATTTACAAGAAATCAATTCTACATATGAAAAATGCTTGATTTTTTTGACTAGAATTCAATCTAGCATGCTCTAGAATTGGTAACCCCTCAAAATCCTTGCTAAATCTAGCTGATCCTTCAAGTAACCTACACCAAAGCTCTAATACCATGTGAAAAAAATTAGATAATTAAGATCCATTCAAACTCTAAGATCTTTGGTTACTAAAGATAGCACATCTAGCACCATTGACAATGTAGAAATCTAGCTCTACCACTGCATAGAAGCCATAAACTCAAATAGATCTTGAAAAAATTAGATATGAATGATAAAGTATGCTTTCCATACAAAAATAGTAAGCTACTATATTTTACACGTGTGAATCCAACAAACATCAAACAATTGCATTCTACACACAAAAATTCAAGATATCAACACTATAGTGCACCAATGAGTATAGAACCCCACAGAGATCTCATGTATAAGCATGAATGAGAGTAGAGAGAGAGAGAATGTATCTCCTCACATGCTTGCAGGCTATTTATAACAGGCCTATACCCAATTTGGATGTGGTTCTCCAATCTTATCAACAATAGAAAACTTCTAGATCTCAAACCCTACTCACAATGTAGACTAGATTCAATGAACAAAATATTCAAATTTGAATCTCCCAAACTCAACCTTCTACATTTCCCACACTTTCTTAAAGTGTTAATTCAAATGAACTTAGACTAAAAATAACTTCATAAAGTTTATCTCTAAGTATGAAATGCATATTTGCCTAAATTGCCAATTAACTAAAGCGAACTAAATCGAACTAGTTGACAATTTCTGACAAAAGTTATTATTAGACATTAGTCTGAATCAATACACTTCAACAATTATGTTCTATGATAATCAGAGTGCCACTGCCTGATCGGCCAACCCTAGATTTCACTCTAGGAATAAGCACATTGAGATTTGATATCACTATGTCAAGAGTAAAGTTCTTGACAGAGTGGTGAGCTTGATGTACTGTCGAACACAAGACATGATCGCAAATGTGTTTACCAAGGCATTGGGCATTGATCCACACAACATAATTTGTGCATCACTTAATCTGAAGATTAAGGCATTCACAGACCAGATTAAGGGTGGGGGGGTGTGTTGGATGTATTCCTCTACTCTCCTAAATCCCAATGTTAATCTAGTTCCATTTACATTGCTACAGTTTTACATGCATTGTTGCACAGTCTGTAGAAATACTCTATTATTGAAAACATGCTTCAGAGTGACAACCAACCTGTCGAAGAAGGCTCGGAGAAAGGCCGACTCTATCGACTATCATCGAACTATCGAGGAAGCCCGACTCCATCGACTATTGTCGAGGATCATCAAGACAACTGTCTCGACTTTATCGACTATCGACAACGACACGCTCAACTCCGAATAGTCGAAGGCTCCTCATGCCCACTTCATGTACTGTGCAACTATCTTGACAATGACAACAGAAGCCACGATCTACCCAAGATGGCGCAACAACTCTATTCTCTTTTTGTATATAGATGGTGATCATTGCAATATACAATAACACAAAAGTTCAACGAGACAAACACTTTAGATGCTTTCATGCATCGATTTTTTCTTTTAGACTGATTGTCAGAAATAAGCTCATAGCTATTACAGAGCGGAGGTAGCTTCTGAGCGTGCGGTTTCACCCACAATTGTCTTGTGCTCCAAATATTCATCTGACTTGTATTTTCATACATTAATATGAATCAACTACGGTCTTATTATTGCATTTAGATTTGAGTTAGTGTTATATGCTTTTCTATTCCGCTTCTGTTTGCTTTGTCTGACTGTCAGCTCTTTCGCAAGAATGTTGATCAATGTTCTCAAACGAAGTATGAATGTCAATTGGTGTGTTTCAAGGCTGAATAGGCCATTTTCAATGTCTATTATAAACATCCATGTATTTTAGCAAGAAGTGTTGATTGGTATTATTCGCCTATGTTGAATCATGTGTTGTCTTGTAGACTAGAAAAAGTTTCATGTAATTGTACAGATTTTAAAAATTGCCTAAGTAAATAGAAACTTTAAAAAAAAAAAATCGAATGTACATTAGATTTGTAAATCTTTCTTAAATAAATTCCAACATCGACTATCGATTGTTGAATAATTCAAATGAAGATTGTTGACTATCAAATAATTTGGATGAAAATTGTTGAATGTTGAATAATTTGAATAGAGATTGTCAACTGTAGAATAAAATTCAAATTTAAATGAAGGTCAAATAATTTTGAATTGAGGAATATTCAAAGGACATTTTAACAAATTTCAAATTTTGAAACTTTAAATTTTGATGGATTTCCCGTTGGTTGAACCTTGAGTAAAGGTGACAATTGTTGGCTATGACATAAATGGTTTGGAGTGGAATTAAGGTTTCAACAACACACTCTCCCCTCCTCCTCCTCCTCCTCCTCCTCCTTTTTGACTTTCAAAGTTTTTGTTTTCTATTTCATTACTTTCTACCTTTTTTATTGTGAAATTTATTATTTTCAAATAGATTTAAAACAATTTACGATAGTATCTAATATAGGAGGCAACTCATAAAATATGCAAGAATTGACTTTTGATGCTAAGTAGAAAAAGAAAAATAGTAATGAATTGCATTTTGGCATAGAATAATAATAGTACCCAAGCTTCTAGTGTGTTGACAAAAAAGCTAGTGAATACTAGAAAATGAAATTGAAAGGATTTTGAATCTATTGCCACATTATGTTTTGAGGCTTCTATGAACTATAAATCATGTTGAATGTGTTAATAGTATTGTAAATGATAAATATCCACATAACTTTCTTAACATGAATATGTCAATAGTGATGTTTATCTACTTAACAAGAATGATACTAAAGCATTGAGTGGAATCGATCATGAGGAGGCCTATTTGAAATAAAATTCAAGGTGACACATTCAAGTGCATTTGGGATAACAACTTATTTTTACATCTATACGATAAAAAGAAAAAAAGTAAATTCCAAAGCAGTGAGCTGAATAGACAATCTTAGAGAGTGAAAAAGCATTAGCCTTCATGATATGGAAGCTAAAAAACTAGCGGTGAATAGCAACTTCATTTTCTAGATAGAATTTTAAACCATGGAAATTGGCTATAGAAGAAAATAAATCATTTGAACAAAAATTCATGACATAGAATTATGAACCAAAAGCAAGCTACTAGCTCCAGGCTTAGCCAAAACATCATCAACCAAGAAATTGCTTAGATCATACTAGCAATTGCCAACTAGAAAATCAAGTAAGCAAGGTGCCAAAAGTTTAAGTAGAAAGGTAATAAAAGAATTATGCTATCATGAATATTAATCATATATAAGTTTGAGCTTCGATAGTCTTAATGAAGCTATTAAACATGAGGCTTGGAAGGTTATAAGCTTGTATTTATATATTTCAATGTGAAGTGTGTTATAAGCTTATGCTTTTGGCTTGCAATGTCACATTGTAACTTTTAGCTTTCTCTTCCAATTATTTGCATAATTTAAGATCTCACAGAATTGAGTAAATGCTATACTGATATGAAACTTTTTATAGAAGATAATGTTACTAATTTTTTGTTGTATTGTATGTCCTCATTTGTGCAATGGAGTGGAGTGGAAGTCTAGATCAACTCACCACTTATTAGAGGACAATAATATTCTTGATTTTTTGAAAATTACCATCCATCAAATTTCTTATGAAACCTGTTTAAAAATATAAATGCTCCTTCCATTCTCACATTATGTCAATTTTCTCAAAGATGACCCATGACTACTCTCTCCTAACTCACATTCTAAGTTCTCACCCAGCTCATTGCCTACATATGTGACCATCATGTCCAATTACAATGTCTTCTAGAAATCAAAACTTGAAATTAGCATTTTACTTATTGCTTTCACTAGTGCTAGGTTTATTATCTCCTGAAACTTCTTGAAGCTTGCATTTATTGTTCTCACCTTTCCATTTGTAATATGCTATGTTTAAGATTTGTTTGAAAGTTTTTACAGACACTAAGTTTATAGGTTGTAGCCCAAGAAACCCCAATTTCTTTCACTTGATACTTACACAAAAAAGGTGAGAGCTTAACAGAATCCTAACCATGGTCAACTCATAGAATATTCAACAAATCTCCTTAGTTCACCCATGGCTTGACTCATATGATGCCAATTGGCATGCACTACCAAATGTAGATTTAACTCACTAAACATGTGTTCTTTTAAAGCATCGGCTTGTGAACTTTCAAATAATGATGGATCTCGACACCAAAGAAGGGATTGCACTTCATATGCTAGGTATAGCCCCCCTCACCTACCTCCCACAATGATGTTAGCATAACTCTCTCACACAAGACAAAGGGAGTTGCAACTTGCCTTAAAGTTGAAATTTGATAGTATCGTACTTCATTGCAGTGGACATTGTACACCACTTATCAAGGGTAAATCAAAATATCAAAAAGCCTTCTTTCAAAAATGAGCTTATCCCATCTTAGCATCCATTCTCAATACCTAGCATATCACCCAAGGATAAGTTGCACATCCTTGTGTGAAAGCATGCGAGACCACTTGACGTGGCCTCCCAATAAGAGAAAAACATTTGGGTCCTATCCATCTAATGGGCTCCTATGTGGAACCACCCTAATATTCATGTCATGCTTCATAGCTCATGTATTGATTGGGAATCTTTTGGAGCATCTATTTAGGGAGGTACCAATCTCTCATTGTATTGTCTTATTGATGGAATGCTCACCAACGTTTTTTTTTTGTCTTTCAACCCCGCAAAATGTGGGGTTGACTTTGTTCTTCCCTCTTCAACCAATTTTTACCAAGTTGTTTGTCTGTCAACCCCACATATTGCGGGGTTGACTTTGTTTTTCCCTCTTCTTTTGATGCTCAAACCCTTATATCATGCCAAAAATGAACAATTTTCATGATAAATAATGACAAACATTCTTGCTCTTTGAAGACCTTTAGCATGAACTCATTAGACTTTCTTTGACTACTTTTTCACAAATTTTGAAAACTGTTCATGATTTTTGGCTTGGTGGATAAGATCTTGGCTAGTGAGTTTACCCACCCATGTTCAAAATCTCATGTGCCTGCTTGATAATATCTTGTGTCGCCCTTGTGTGGTCATTGTTCTAGTAGGATGAATTCTGAAGGCTGCCTTTCTAAACATGTTGCTTCTTGGATGAATGCAAAGGGTCTCCTTTCAAGGCCTTTTTCTCCTTGGAAAAAGTTGAAACTGGCCTTTAGGTTATGTATGGTTGAAGTTTAAAGATTTCCAATCAAGGCCATTGTTGCTCCTTAACCTTTAAGCTTGGTGCTTGCCCTTCAAGGCCATTTGCCTTGCCCTTCAAAGTTGATGTACTATGCATTAGCCTATACGTATATAAGTAGAAATCTTGTACTAGTTTTGGGTCTCACACCTAGATAGTTTGTTGTGAGAAATTTTGAAAACTCATGGGTTGGGATAAGTCAAGTTCAATTCCATTTTAAAACAACTTAGAATTTTGCTTGTTTATGTTATTTTCAATTCACTTAGTCGGTCGTATGCGCCAAGAGTTTCATCCTTTATATTGGGGACCTCTCCTCATGTATACATCCAATCCATCCATGTGGGTGCTATGTTGATTGTGGTAGCAATATTATATTTTCAAACTTTCAAAGATGTGCTCAATTGTGGCTCATTTGGAGAGAGTATTCGCTAAACACATATACAAGCAAATCAATCCTATAAATGCATTTCATTGGCTTTGTATTTATTAGAAGATTATATGAAATAAATGCTACATTTATAGTCTACTTAGCCTCCTTTAAATTGTCCTTTTGTCAACATTTTAAGTCTAAGGAAGTAAAAAATCAAAATTCATTGATCATATGGATAGAAGAAAAGTTGCATGATATCACCCACTATTGGATAGATAAAAAAGTCACTTTCACAAGGCAATCTTGTCATTCGACTTGGAAGTTGGCTTCAATCCTTTTTTTTATCAACTTCTAGAAAACAATTAGCAGCATAACACCTTTTGCTTTCCACCAAACACCACACACACACCAAAAAAAAAAAAAGATCAATGCAACTAGTGGTAATTTGTAGGAGATTATGAACTAACTCTTGTACGCTAGCTAGTTTGTTGAAAAGTCTATTATTCGAGAAACTTCTGCAATACAATTTCTTTCCACGAGCATAGATAAAGAGCAAACAACATGAGGTTGTTTATGGAACAACATTGGGCATTCACTAGAGCCTTTTCTTTAGAAAATGGTTGAACTTTTTATTGTTAGCAAGCCAGCATAACTCAAGCTAGGTCCATGTGTACATAGTTCCTTTGGGCCTCTATATTTTGGATAAGCAAAAAAAAGAAACATTACACATACGACAAAGCACTCCTCATTTAGGTGTCACCTTGCAAGAAGCTTACACAAATCATGGCATACACAATAATACTTTTGCTAATACACTCAATATGCTACATAAATATTTCGTCTAAAGACAAGCTTGAAACCTACCAAAACAACATCTTATGCATGGATTGTATTCTAATATATTAAATTTGTTCATTATCTTTGATTGCTAGAAATAGGTGTCTCATGTTGTGAAAATTCCTTGTATGTTCTTTGATTGTCGTATGCACATTTGTTGATACTTTTGCATAATAACAAGTTGAGCATCAAAAAAATTTTAAATATTTCTCATATCTTTCATAGACAAAGTTAGATTATTAGTTGAGTATATATGTCAACTTATGCTTACTCATAGATGTCAAAGGCATTACAATAACAACTTGAAGCTTTTGCATAACCTACCCAAAGTCATCATAATGCCAATGACCTAGATATTCGCATGAAATATGTATACATGGAATTGAACCGTTAACACCTAGGAAAGCAATGAGGTTGTGAACCAACAATCTAAGCATGAGAGAGAAT
The DNA here is from genome assembly GCA_029204225.1 of Diphasiastrum complanatum. NCBI lineage: Eukaryota > Viridiplantae > Streptophyta > Lycopodiopsida > Lycopodiales > Lycopodiaceae > Diphasiastrum > Diphasiastrum complanatum. The sequence goes on from CM055097.1 coordinate 54,502,954, forward strand.
TTAAATTTTCAGGGACTTTGTAGTTTGCCAAAGTTTAGACAAGTTCTCTCACATGTTAGCACGATGGGTAAGAGCTAAGGATTTCAATTTTGTAGGAGTCCACACACAGTGTGCTTTTGCGGACATCATATACTTCTACCAAAATTGATGAATTGTATTCATGGACTTATTCTTCTAGTATAATTGTGATTTTTTGGCCATTCACGATCAAGTAGCTAGATACAATTTCTATACTTAGTCAATTGATCAGCTAAAAATAGTGTTCATGAATATTTCACAGATACTAACATGAGTTGTTGATTCTAGCTACTACATATGCTACTTGTTTTTTTTGGCTACACAAGGAACCACAAATTCTACCTTACTCCTCATAAAACTAGCAAGCACTTGTTGTTGTGCTAAAGCCTACTCTTACCATCCTTATTAGATGCTTATTTGTGCAATACTAGAGATAAAATGATCCGTCATGCTCTTAAATTGCTTTGTAGATTAAGTTTCATAGTACATAATATCAACAAAATTGTAATAAAAAACCCTCCATTATTGGTTAACAAAAAGTAGTCAACCACAAATTTCAAAGCTATATTCCATAAGATGAAAACTTCCACATGCTAGACAATGCCAAAATATATAAATAATGTAGATATATGAAATATGTGTAGGCTAGATAGATATGCATTAAAATTGTGCTCCATAATAATAAACCATGTGAAAAAAGTTTTTGATTTTTATAAAGAGAAACCTTCATATGTATAGCCTACATAGCTATTAAAATCATTATGTTTGTGAGAGGTTGCCAATTTAGCATTTATTGTATTAGAAGCTCTATATTTGCATGTATAAATAGGTGAAACATCTATATTGCACCTTTTATTCTCAGTTACCAAGAATATGTAAAATTTACAACTGCTAAAGTAGCTAGAAGTTATGCAAATGAGAGTTGTTGTTTTTAGTCAACTGGGATAAGCTTTCTGCTACTTATATGAAGAGAGAGAGAGAGAGAGAGAGAGAGAGAGAGAGAGAGAGAGAGAGAGAGAGAGAGAGAGAGAGAGAGAGAGAGAGAGAGAGAGAGAGAGAGAGAGAGAGAGAGAGAGAATTTGTATTAATATGATTTAAAGTAACAAATGTACATAAGATTAAAAGCTACATTTCAAGTATGTTCCAACCTATGGGAATATAAATTTTTTTTGATACAACAAGCCAATCTAACCAAATGTAAGTCTACTAGAGCAGTAATTTTTTTAAACATCTAAGTATGAAGCACACAAGTTAACAAAACAAGAATATAAAAATAGTTTTCTCAAGGGTTTCACCTATGTAATGAAAATATGACTAGGTCATGGTCAATCTCATTAGGTACCAAGTCCTATGCCTCTCATCAAAATCAAGGACCACACAAGGTCACTTGTCAAGTGCTTAGCTATCAACAAGCTCTAAAGCCATGCATTGGTCAAACTAGTAATAAAATTAGTAAGGCGTTAATCAAACCAAGTTGCAAGCAAGGATTTTATTGTAGTAAACAAGAGTAAAAATGGCAAAATTTTGATTTCTTATACAAATCTAAGTCATCGCATTGGAGATCATAGGTTTACCTTCATAGAACTTTAGGTGCAAAGCTCCGTGTACATATTTATTAAATTATCATAACAAACTAGCATATGTGAACTTGAGCCATGCTATATGAAATTTTTGATTAGATCTGACATTAAGTCCTAAGATATATTTAGTATATGTGTCAATAATCAGATATGCAACATCAAGCATTCACCATAAGCAATCACCAAAGAAGGCAAAAGAAGAATACGCACTATAACTCAGTCACCCTATCACATATGGAATGTAAAATGTACAAATGAACCCTGAACCCTGATAGAGAGAGAAAACCTAGGAGTAGACTAATAGCTACCCTACGGCTAAAGTTTTTGGTTCTTGAGCCTTGAGCACATATCCCATCAGGGTTAGATTCTCCATCACCTATGAAAATAGCATGTGCATTTATGGATTTTCTATCCATAAGGTCTCCTGCAAAATCTGAATCTGAAAAACCAAATAAGTTAGGTGATGAGCCTCTATAAACAATGCCAAAATCTTTTGTTCCCGAGATGTATCTCAAGATCCTCTTTCCTAGTTTCCAATGTTCTATGCTAGGATCTTGCATGAATTGGCTTAATCTACCAACACAATAAGATAAATCAGGTCTTGTGATGGTTAGATATATAAGAGAACCTATTAGCTTCCTATAGAGAGTAATGTCCTCGAAGGATCTTTCATTACCTCTTATAGTTAGCTTTACATGTGATTCCATAGGTGTATCAATAGGATTTGCATCTACCATATGAAATCTATTGAGAATAGAAATAGCATACTTCTCTTGTGAAATAAAAGTGATTTGAGAAGTTCTAATTACTTCTATTCCTAAGATATAGCTCAAAAGACCAAGATCATGCACTTCAAATTCCTTTTTTAGTGCTTTCTTGATATCTTCTATATCTTCCTTGTTCCCTCCACTTAAAATAATGTCATCCACATAAATTAGAAGGATTGTAACATCATTAGCACTAATTCTAAAGTAAAGTGAATGATCATACTCACTCATAGTGAAGTTTTGAGAAAGTAGAAAAGAGTTAAGCCTAGCATACCAACTCCTTGGTGCTTGCTTAAGACCATACAAACTTTTTTGTAGAAAACACACATGATTAGGCTTGCTATGAGAAACATAGCTCTCGGGTTGCTCCATGTAGACTTCCTCTTCAAGATCACCATTCAAGAAAGCATTAGAAATGTCTAATTGCCAAAGATCCCATCCATAAAGAGTTGCAAGGGAAATGATTACTCTTATGCTCACCATCTTTGCCACGGGTGCAAAGGTTTCCTCATAGTCAATGCCATGCTCTTGAGCATAACCTTTAGCCACCAACCTTGCCTTCAACTTGTTGATAGATCCATCTTGATTTGTCTTTACCTTGAAGATCCATTTGCATCCAATTGCACTTTTGCCCTTTGGAAGCTCCACCAATCTCCATGTGTTGTTCTTCATAAGTGCTTCAAACTCAAGATCCATTGCTTGGATCCATTCCTCTTTTTGCCTTGCTTCATCTACACATGAAGGTACATCAAAAGAAGTTAGGAAAGCATAGTTGGATCCATCCACCACTTGCTTACCTTTGCCATCATAAGTGAGCCTTGAGGGTTTCACTTTATGCCTTGGAGTTCTCCTTGGAATTTGACTTGAAGAGGCTTCTTCAACATCCACATCCAATGTGTCATCAACTCCATTGTCATCAAGCACATTAGTTGCAACAACACCATCATCACTTGAAACAACTTTTGGAATGTTATTTTCATCAAAAATGACATCCCTACTTGTGAACACTTTCTTGATTGAAGGAACATAAATCCTATATGCTTTGCTTACTTCACTATAACCAACAAAAATGCCCTTTCTTGAAGATGGATCCTCCTTAGTTCTATCATCAAGAGTAATGTTGAAGTAGCAAATGCATCCAAAAGTTCTTAGAAACTTGACATTAGGCTTCATACCAAACAAAGCTTCAAAAGGGGTTTTTCCTTCCAATACAACACTTGGCCATCTATTGCATAGGAAATTTGCACACAACAAAGCATCACTCCAAAAAGGTTTAGGAAGATTAGCATTCAATCTCATTGCCTTTGCACTCTCACACAAGGTTCTATTCTTCCTCTCGGCCACTCCATTTTGTTGTGGTGTTCTTGGACATGTGTACTCCCTCTTGATCCCATGCTCATCGCAAAAGGCTTTGAATTTGTTAGAAATGTATTCACCACCATTGTCGCTCCTCAAGCATTTGATTTTGGTTGTAAATTGAGTCTCAATAGCAACTTTGAACTTGACAAACACATCAAACACCTCATCCTTGCTCTTTAGTAGATAAACCCAACAAAATCTACTAAAATCATCAATGAAAGTTACATACATCTTAGCACCTCCATTGCTAATTGTAGTAACACCATGAATATCCGAATGCAAGAGAGAAAAAGGCATCTTAGATCTAGATATAGATCTAGTATATGGCAATCTATGTGATTTAGACAAAGCACATTCTTCACAAACATGATTCAAGCAAGTAAGAGACTTGGGAAGTCCCCTTACTACCTCCTTTTTGGCTATTACCTCCAAGGCCTTGTAGTTGAGATGTCCCATCCTTTTATGCCATACCTCTTGAATTGACATTTGTTCATTTGCCATGCATCCAACTTGGTTAGCAACAACACATGCATCAAGCTTGAACAATTTCCCTTGCCTTTTCCCTTTTGCAATGATACTACACCCCTTTTTGATCAAGCAAGCATCACCATCAAACTCAACTTTGAATCCTTTGTCAAGCATTTGGCTTACACTAAGTAAGTTCTTGGTAATGGATGGAATGAGCAAAACATCTTTCAATTCTATATTCCTATTTGTAGAAAGTGAAATAGGAATTGTGCCAATCCCCTTGATTGTACACTCACCATCATTTGCGGTATAGATTACCTTCCTATCACCATCAAATGCCATTAAAGATGAAAAATACTCTTTATGATATGTCATATGAGAAGTGGCTCCACTATCAATCCACCAAGGATCAATGTCTCCATGATTAGCCAACAAGCAAGATGACATAACAAAAGCATCATTTGAAAGAAGCTCATCCCCACCCTCATCAATAGTTAGATTGGTTTGCTTTTCCCCTTGATCCCTCTTTTTCTTGAAACAATCACTAGCAAAATGCCCTTTGACTCCACAATAGAAACATTTTAGCTTAGATCTATCCTTCTTTTTGCCAAAAGTAGAGTGCTCACCTTGGTCTTGCCCTTTAGACCAATTGCTTTTACCTTTGCCCTTGAACTTGCCTTTAGAGAACATTGCCTCCTCTTCTCCTCCTTGAGATGTAGAAGATGCTCCCACTCTTGCTTGCAACCTGAATTCTTCAGCCAACAAGACCTCTTGCAAGTCTCCAACACTTGGTAAACATTTTTGGATAGCATAACTTTGAACAAGATTAGCATGATCATCCAACAAGCCATTGAGAATCACTTGAACAAGCTCCTCATTATTTATGCCATCATTAATGCATGCTAACTCATCATTCAATGCTTTAACTCTCAAAACAAAAGCATGTCCACTCTCACTCTTCTTTTGCATACAAGAAAAGATTTGCCTTCTTAAAGTCAACACTCTAGAAGTAGACTTGGATTCATAAACCTTCTTCAAGGCTTCCCAAGCTTCACTAGATGATGTGCACTTACCAACCTCTTTGATAAGCTCATTTGTCACATTCATCTTGATCATGTGAAGGGCTTTCTTTGCCCTCTTGTCATACCTCAATTGTTCTTGAGGTGCCAAAGGTCTCTCCTCCACACCTACAACAATATCCATCAACTCATTCATCTCAAGCAAAGACTCCATCCTTACTTTCCAAGTAGAATAGTTGAGGGAGGTAAGCCTATCATTGCTTTCCAACATGTAGCCTCCATTTGTAGCCATGTTGCAATGATTGATCTCTGATCTTTGACCTGTTCCAATGCACTAAGCACTCTCTTGAATCAACAAATGAAACACAAGAAGAAATCACAAAGATTTGGAACCTAAAACCTTACTTTTTCTCTCTTTTCCTCACTTTTTCCTCAATTTTAGCCACTAGTTTTATGATTTCTTGATCAAACCAAGACCAAACCTCAATATACTTGCTTTTCCCTCACTCCTAAGATTGAAATACACTCTTGAATCATTCAGCAAACTGAAAATCAGAGGGTTACATCAATTTTGAAGTTTTTGACATGAAGAAGCAAGAAATTGAATCAAAAAACTATATGCTAGAATGGAAAACTAATAGGATCTTGTTGGATCTTGCATCTCCCTCTTTCCAAAACAAATTTTGTCTCCTTATTCTGATAAGTACAGAGGGAATTCGCCCTACTTCAATTGAAATGCATACAAATGATGTTTTGATCACAAAGATCCAATTTCTACACATAAATCAACAAGATTTTTAGCTAGAAACTTGATTGGAATGCTACAAAAGCAAACTCGCCCACAAATCTCTTCTAAATCTGGCAAAACCTGCACATTTGGCCGCCTAATGCTCTGATACCATGTGAAAAACTCAGATCCAAAAGATGCTAAAGTTTCATAAAGATCTTGGCCATGGAAGTTATGCACATCTAGATTGAAAAAATGATAGAAATTGTGATGTTAAGCATACTAAACATCAACTAAACATCAAGATCTGATCATAAGCTTCCACAAACAGAAACTTGCTGTCCCTGTCCGTACTTCAGAGCCTACAACCTGCATTTCACACGTGTGAAGCCATAGCAACAAAGAAATCACAATTCTAGTGGCTAGAATGCAAGATATGAACAAAAAAGTGAGAGAGAAGAAGATGGATCTTCAAAGAGCATAACATTCATTCAATAGAATGAAAATGAGATGTGTACATACTCGTGGAGATGGCTATTTATAGCAGCCATAGTGCCTCTTGGCCACTTGTCTTATGATAGGCTAAAATTGGGGTCCAATAGGATTCACCCATCTACCTAGAAATTTGGTCAAATAGGAATGCACCAAATTATGAGCCAATAGAAGAGCTCCACACTTGACCTCCTCTAATTAATGTGACCTCAAAAGTAGTGTACACATACTTTGGGCCTCTACATACATGTATGAACCTATCTCTAACTTTTATTTGGCCATAGGCCTACAAAATCTCAAGTTAGGAAAATACTACTAGTTGACAATTTTTCACAATTAGCGGAAGTGCAAATCAGAAAAAATTTTCAGAGATAGCTTAGAGTATGCAATTTCTATCCGCAATCGTCTTGTGCTCATCATTTTGCTTAATCAATCTATCATTTATTGCATTCAGTATTAGGTCAAAATCTTTGTGATCTCATATTGCTTTTGTTTGATAATTCAATTCTTCATTGTTTGGCTACGTAATCACTTTAGCTCTGATGATTTCAAAGTTAGTTGCTAAAAGATTGAATGTGATTCTTGTCATTATGTTATGTTCAATATTGATAGGAATAGTCATGCATTAGGAAAGCAGGCTCCATTCCATTGCCTTCGACTTGTCGTTATTGCATTATCATCTCTTTTCAACATGGTATCAGAGCTCTAATATAAAATATCATAGCTCTTTTCATGATATCAGAGCGATCCCAGAAGCTCTAATACTTGATATCTTTCGTGATATCAACTCAATATCATATTCTTCAATTTGTGGTATCAAATTTCAGTAACAGATAGTTGATTTCCCATTGTAGGCAGCATGACATCTTTATCTTAACGACATTGAATTATCGACAGTCTAAAGTTCTAGATGGATTCTCAGAGTAAAGCCGATCTTATTGCAAACAAGCTAAATTATCGACAGTCTAAAGTTCTAGATGGATTCTTAGAGTAAAGTCGATCTTATTGCAGACAAGCTGAATGGATCCAATTACTACTTGTGAAAATTTAAAATGAAGACCTTGCTAATTGCCAATGAGTTGTGGGATGTTGTCATAGGTACAAAAGAGCAGTCTGAAGATGACATAGCCAACTCAAAATGGAAGTCGAAGGATGGTGAAGCTTTTGCGCTTATTATTCTCAATATATCAGACACTCAGATTGGCCACATAGCTGAAGCTCAAACTTTAAAACAATTATGGGACATCTTGAGCTCATTATATGATGTGAAGGACATAACTTCTAAGTTACATCTACGAAGAAAATTCTTCACTCTCAAGATGTCAAATGGTGATTCAATTCAGAATTATGTTAACTAGTTTAAGAATCTCTTGCAACAGATGGCCGTTGTCGGATCACAGTCATAGATGATCAAGACTGTTGAGAAATCTCCTTCCCGATAAGGGTACAGTGGGGATCCAGACACGAATTGTTTCGTCCCTTGATCTCCGCTGTTGAGATTCTCACATAAACAAATCCAGATGGAATTCGATTCTGTCCTCGGGTCTACTGCCCTCTTTTTAGGATCTACAATCTTTCAAAGTGAGGACAAACACTGTGGACCTACGTAGAATTTACTTATGCATTCGACAAGGTAAAACCAGTGTGTGGAATAAGATTAATACTAGCTGCTTACAAACATACAACTATCAGACAATTAAGCATTCGATCATGTTCAAGACAAGAAACTCTTTTGCATAAAACATCTACTACATTATCAGAGAATTTTTTAAGCGTTGTTGTGATAGACCACACAGTGCATTGGTGCTAAAGAGACTCTGTCTTTTGCGAATCAAAAATTGTCGCGCTTACTAGCGGACTTCTTGAACCTTAGCTTGCTGGCTACACAGTGCTCAGCTTACATTCGTATATTGCCAATCTACTGCAATTGCATTATATTAATAATCAGGATCTACATGTATGTAGAGAGGAGGACATAATTAGCAAATCAGAAGACTACAAGAATGGCTGATTAGGCACATCCTAACGGTATCATGTCAGTCTCCAGAGGATGACGTCCTCCTGGTACTTCCACGATCTCATATGTCCTTTCACGTGTGGAGATCTGCCATCGTTTGGGTCTTCATATCTTCTTGTGCCTTTGGCTTTGTCATTAGGTCGCCTTGGGTCCATAAATTTTTTATCTTCGTGTTCGTTTGACCGTCATCTTCATGTCTTCGATCCTTGAAGCTTTTCTGTTCACGACCATGCAGCTCCTTTGTTTCTCTTTTGCCTTGAGCTCTAAAGCTATCATAGCTTTGTGGCCAGATACAATTTGTTTCTTCAGCTCCCTCTCAAAGCATGGTAGCTTTATAACTCCCAGAATCTTCCTCTGCCTATCGAACAAACCTTTGTCTACAGCCTTGGTGAAGATGTCCGCCACCATTTGCTTCGTGCCAATGAAGCTAGTCTTCAATTACCTTCTAGTGATTGCGATGTGTTTCGTCATTGAGTGAAACACGAGATCCTTTGTTAGGTGAATTGTAGAAGTATTGTCCATCTGGAGAATTAGTGGCTCTTGGTGTGTTTCACCCAATCTGTCGAGGAACTGTCTCAACCATGTGATTTCATTGGCCATCTTCACGGTTGCAACGTATTTTGTTTCACAGGATGATTGAGCTATAATGGTTTGCTTCTTGCTGAACCAGAGAATTATTGCGTCTGTTGCAATGGTGCACCCTCTTGAGACACTTTTACAGTCATCCTTGAGAGATGCCCAACTAGCATCGCAAAGCGAATCTTATAGTACCTTTAGCAGACGAATGATTGTTGGATGTGTTATTCTCGTGATGCAGGTTTTCAGATATCTTCTAGTGTGCTAAGCTTGGATTTGTGCTGAATTGACTCATTCTGAACACGGCGTAAGCAACGTCGGGGCGTGTGTTGTCTGCTAGATACATCAAAGATCCGATCAGCCTCCTGTAAGACGTGTGCTGCATCATCTCCTGCTCTTGTTCTATCTTTGAACAATCTTTGTTCGTCAGGACTATCCCTGCAAGCATTGGGATATTTGCCCCTTTTCAATCTGTCATCCCAAAATCATCTAGGATTTTCTGGGTGTACATTGACTGATGAAGGTATAGCTTTCCTTCGTCATAGTTGCGGTCAATTTGCAAGCCTAGATAACATCTGGCTTCTCCTAGTTCTGTTATCTCGAAATGTTTCGAGATCTCATTCTTCACTCCTACAAGCTTCTGCATAGTATCAGGGTGTCGTCCACAATGCTCTGCAATGATGATCTTCCCATCTGTGATTCTCACATAAACATTGGAATCGGCTATCAATGGCTTGAATTGTAAGGGTCTCAGGGCTTGATCTTTCTTCTTATGTCATTGTCGTGTTGATTGCTTCAGACCATAGATACTCCTATGCATTTGGCATGCATAGGTAGGAAGTGATTCAAAGGTATAACCTGGAGGTTGATCCATGTAGACCTCTTCGTCTAATTCGCCATGTAGGAATGTTGCCTTCTCATCAACAATGTAAATCTTGAGGTCCTATGCAGCTGCATATGCAAATAGTAGGTGTAAGGAAGCATGTTTCACCACTGGAGAGAAGGTCTCAGTGTAGTCGATGTCGTACTTCTAAGAAAAACCCTTCGCTACAAGTCTGGCCTTGTATCTCGAAACATCTCCATTTGGTCCATACTTGAGTTTGTAAACCCATTTGCATTGCACTGTTTTTTGTTTTTCTAGCATTGGTTGTGGTGTCCATACCTCATTCTTCTTCATGGATTCGATTTCTTTGTTCACGGCTTGGATCCGTTTGTCCTTTTCTGGACTGTCGATGGCTTTCTCAAATGTTTGTGGTTCACCACTGAATCCACAAAATTTTTTGGATGTAGAAGTCGACTTCTTGACAAAAATCTTGCTGGCGCTCTTCACTCTCTCGTTGATCTCCTAAGAGATTCTTCTAGTACTGCAATGCTCTTGCCTTTGTCTCTTTTTAGTAGATAAATTCAACAACATCTACTAAAATCATCAATGAATGTTACATACATCTTAGCTCCACTATTGCTAATTGTAGTAAATCCATGAATATCCGAATGTACAAATTGAAAAGGCTTTGTAGATCTAGATATAGATCTAGTATAACGTAGTCTATGTGACTTAGACAAAGCACAAGACTCACAAACATGTTTGATGCCACTTAAGGAACTTGGAAGACCTATCACAATCTTCTTCCTAGCCATTACCTCCAATGACTTGAAGTTGAGGTGTCCCATCCTTTTATGCCAAACCTCTTGAATAGGTATTTGCTCCCTTGCAGCACATCCAACTTGGTTAGAAACAACACAAACATCTAGTTTGAACAACCTCCCTTGCTTTTTTACCTTTTCCAATCAAGACATCCTTCCTTTTGATCATACAAGCATCTCCATCAAACTCCACCTTGAGGCCATTACTTAGCATTTGACTCACACTAAGCAAATTCTTGGTAATAGATGGAATAAACAAGACAACCTCCAAATGAACATTCCTATTTGTAGAGAGAGAAATAGGAATTGTGCCAATCTCTTTGATTGCACACTCACCATCATTGGCCGTGTAGATCACCCTCTTGTCATCTCCATATGCCAACAAAGAATTGAAGTACTCTTTGTGAAAGGTCATGTGTGAACTTGCTCCACTATCAATCCACCAAGGAGCACAAAAGCATCATCATTTGCATCTTGAACATCCAAACCATCCTCATCAAGAGTAAGATTACCTTGCTTGCCTCCTTGATCTCTCTTCTTCTTGCAACAATCACTTGCAAAGTGTCCTTTGATGCCACAATAGAAGTACTTGAGCTTTGATCTATCCTTCTTTTTGCCACTTGAAGAGGCATCCACTTGATCTTGCCCTTTAGACCACTTAGTTTTGGTTTTTCCCTTGAATTTGCCCTTTGTGAACATAGCATCCTCTTGAAGTGTCGATGTAGATCCACCTCTTGCTTGAAGCCTATATTCCTCATTGATCAAGATCTCTTGAAGGTCCATCAAACTTGGCAAAGTCTTTTTGAATAGCAATACTTTGAACAATGTTAGCATGAGCATCCAACAAGCCATTAAGAATTACTTGAATAAGCTCTCCTTCCTTAATGCTTTCATCAATGCAAGCCAACTCATCATTCAATGCTTTCATCCTCAAAACAAAAGTACTTGAACTTTCTTCATTCTTCTGAAAACAAGAGAAGATTTGCCTTCTTAGAGTCAACACTCTAGAAGTAGACTTGGATTTATAAAGCTTCTTCGATGAATCCCAAGCTTCCAAACATGATGTGCACTTACCAACTTCCTTGAAAAGCTCATTGGTAACATTCATCTTTATCATGTGTAGAGCCTTCTTGGCCCTCTTGTCATACCTCACTTGATCTTGTTGTGTTGTTGGTCTCTCCTCCAAACATACAACAATATCCAAAACATCATTCATCTCAAGAAGTGACTCCATCCTCACTTTCCACAATGAATAGCTACAAGAGGTAAGCCTATCATTGGCTTCCAACATGACTCCAATTAAGGTTGCCATGTAGCAATGACCTGATATTCTTTTTCAACATGTTTCAATGCACAAAGCACTCCTTTGAACAACAACAAATGCTTTCAAAAGAAATCACCAAGATTTAAAACTATCTCACAAATTCTCTTCTAGCACTTATACCAAGCAAATCAACACATAGAATCATGGAATCTTGATCAACCTATGATCTATCCTCAATCTAATGACTTTTGCCAGTTCCTAAGATTGAAACACACTCAAATGAAGTCCAAAAACCTCATTATCTAGAGATCCAATCAAAATCAAAGTTTTGACAAAATCACAAAAAATTGACTTCTCCAAATCTACATGCAAATGCTAAAAATTTGATATGCAATCTATTAGCCACCACTAAAGTTGATCCAATGATCCAGAAATTGGCCAAATCCAGTATGTGAAATTAGAAATTGGAATTGATCAAGTTTATAGACCTATATAGGGTTTTGATCTACAAAAGATCTAATCTACAAAAGCAAAAAATTCGATTTTGGTGTAGAATCCCCTCTAGCATGCTCTAGACTTGATATCTTCACCAAATCAGTGATAGATCTGATTTCCTCCTTTATAACCTGAAACACAAGCTCTGATATCATGTGAAAGTTTTCAGATCCTTAAGATCCAATCAACTTGAAAGATCTTTGGTTAGAAAGAGAAATACACTACCAATCTCACCAATGTAGAAAAATTAGCATCTACACACAAAATGAGATACAAATACTAATCGAACTTGATCAAACTTGAATGAAATGATAAAGTACTGTTTTTGTCCATACAAAACCAGTAAGCTACTATATTTCACACGTGTGGATCCGAAAATAGCAATTATAGACCATTCTACACATAAAATTGCATGCAATCACAAGTATAGTGCACCAATGGATAGTAGAACCCAAGAGAACCATGTATAAGCATGAAATGAGATAGAGAAGAGAGAAGATCACTCTCTCCATGAGTTACATCCTTTTATAACAGGTCCAAACCCTATTTGGCCACTTGTTCCCTCCAAAATGCTAACCCTACTATTTTTGGGTCTAGATTCAAAGCACCCAACATTCAAATTTGAATCTACTCAAACTTGCCTTCTAATTTTCCCACACTTTCAAAAAGTGTTTATTCAAATGACATTTAGACTAATGAACTTTGAAAAGTCAATCTCTAAGTCTAAAAACAAAGTTGGCCTCAATATGCCAAATATGAAAATATAGCAAATATGATGAAACGAGTTGAATCTTTTACAATAAGCAGTAACCATCCCAGACCATAACTGCTACGGTTTCAACGAAGCAAGACACGAAGTTCAAACGAATGAAGACTCAAACGTGAAGATCCAAAATTCGAAGATCAAAGGACCTCGAAGGGAAAGCCGAAGGCCGAAGGAAAACACGAAGCCATGAAGCTCGAAACGTCCGAAGACCAAAAGACGGTGGATCTTCACGCTCCAAGTACAAAGGAGATCAAGCCAAGTACCAGGAGTAGTACCACCTCCATAGACAATAGCGATGACAAACTGAGTGCCGTTAGAATATGCTTGACCAGCCGTTCTTGTAATCACTGATTAACTTAAACCATTTTCTCTCTATCCATATAAACAGATCGAACACAAGAGAATTGGTTGGACATCAGATTGGTTGAACACCAATGTGAGCTGGCATAGAATTGCCAGAAGAGTCCGCTAGTAAGTGAGACTGTCTGATATAGTTTGTGAGAGACATAGTACCTCTTGCAACCAATACGTTGGGTGGGTTTGTCACACAACACTCCAGAAAAGATGATTGATAATACAATAGTTGTAATGCACATGTTGTTTTATCTTGAATGATCTCAAATGTTTCGATGTCTCTGGTTGTTGTCTATATATATTCAGCTATTTGTCCTTATTCCGCACACTAGCTCATTCTCGTTGAATGCTTGAACAAATTTAGGAACGTAGGTCAACAATGTCTATCTACACTCTAAAAGATTGTAGATCTGATCCAGAAGGCAGTAGCCGTCAGCTAGAATTGAACTCTATCTGGGTATAGCGAACCCGATTGTTTCATGCTAAGATACATATCAATTGCATCAAAGCAACAAAGGTTCGTGCACTCAATAGTGGTATTAGAGCCCTCAGAAGTAATTGGAGTTCAGCAAGAGCTATCAGATCCAAGAGATCATACATTCAAAATAAGGAGCCAGAAACAAGCTGAAGAACGTAATTCACAATGATGGCATCTATAGCAGCATACAGTCAAAGATCTACACCATCCTCGACTCATCCGGGTCCCACTTCCTAGCATGGAAAGTAAAGACCTCTCATCTTGAAGGGAGAAAACTTATGGCCTTGGGTGGGCGGCACCAAATAGATGCCTACAACTACAAACAAAGAGCTACGAGAATGGAGAAAAAGGACCGACAAGGTAGTAGCCGTCTTATTCTCATCCATCGAAAACAACCTAACGCTTGACCTCGCGACACTCTCTAATGCAAGAGAGATGTGAGATGCATTGCTTACCAGGTTCCAGACAAAGTCACGAAGCCTGAAAGATCTGTTCCTTTCATTACACAACGCCGGAGAAGACAATGCAGTCTCAGCAGAGAAGCAACTCACCTACTTGTTACGAGCTTTACCCAGATCCTTCCAGACTACCCGAACGTTGCTAGCCAACGATCCATAGATGACTCTCAAAAAGGCCGTAATTGAGATTCGAGAAGAAGTCGAAGCCCATGAGCACCTTGATCACAAGAACACCTTTGATCAGGCTCTCTATAGCAGTACAAAAAAGCTGAAGAAATTGTTTAAGCCTAAGAGGGAGTCAGACTGAAAGCAGGATCAAGATCAATAGACTGAGGCAGTTGTCAAAGGCAAATGGAAGACAAAGACAAGCCAAGACAACAAGATGGTGAAAAGAAAACATGCATAAGATGTAAGTGTGAAGGCCACACAGTCGAAACATGTTGGCTGAACCCAAAAGAAAGGGAATATCCATTGCCACAAGAAAGGTCATGCAGCTATGGACTGCTACAAGAATCCAAGGAACAAGCAACCTCAAGGCAAACGAGAGAATCACAACAGTTTGTCCTATGTGGAAGAACCCGAAAACTCCAAGATGGGTGAAGAAAGGAACAACGGAAATGCGATAGCCTACCTATGTGCAGATATGTGTGCAACCTCAATATCTGACACACAAGAGGCCATTCTCGATTTGGGAGCAACCTCTCACTTTGTTATATCCAGACAAATCATGGCTGACTTTTGAAGTACAGATCCATCCAGATACATAGTTCTTGGAGATGGATCAAGACATCAAGTGAATGGCACTAGTTCGCATGGCTCAACACGAATGACAAGGCTGCCCCACCATGGTTCATGTGGTGTCATGTGAGAAACACCAGATTTGGCAATCTACCAACAGATCTGAGGCTAGAGCACAATCTACAATGCTACAG
>CM055097.1:54528367-54651854 GCA_029204225.1 Diphasiastrum complanatum
TGTCGAAAATTGCCCTTTGATGATGGATGCAACAACACCCACGAATTCTTCGTATATTTTGTTGACTTCCAATTATCAGCTTCATGTTTGTCATTGTAAAGAATCACAGACTCAACTGTAACACTATTTAGGCCTTTATTGACATAAAAAAAAATCTATCTCTAGAGTTGAAACTTTCATG
Organism: Diphasiastrum complanatum; assembly: GCA_029204225.1. Classification (NCBI taxonomy): domain Eukaryota; kingdom Viridiplantae; phylum Streptophyta; class Lycopodiopsida; order Lycopodiales; family Lycopodiaceae; genus Diphasiastrum; species Diphasiastrum complanatum. The sequence continues at coordinate 54,528,549 of CM055097.1, forward strand.
TTTGACCTCAGAAATGTCAAAATATCTCAACTAAACTAGTTGAATTTTTCACATTGCATAAATGCCAAACTTTCAGCATCTTGACAAATCTCCTACCAAGTGAAATAATTCATCTACCACATATGTATCATGCCAAGAAGTGTCCTCACAAAATAGAAACAAGGTGATTCATATATCACGAAAAGCTTTGCCATCGTGCAAGAAATTGAATTGTAGAAAAATTAAAAAAATTAACAATATCCCATTTTTAAGATAGGTTTAAAAAAATAACAAAATTCATTTTAATGTTGAATTTCACCTAGGAGACATCTCAATATTCTTGTAACAAACTGTCACAATAGCTTATAGCTTATTGCTATCGCAACCAAAGCTTAACACATACATTACTTTTATATTAATTTAATTATATTATCATGTTATTGGTTATTGTGTTTGAGGCTTTCTTTAGCTAGCCTTATTAAAAACTAGTGCATCATTCAAAACTGTTTTTGATCTGCCAAATTATATTTCAGCATGATAAAAAAATCTAAATTTTTCGAAAGATCATTGGCACCCAACTATTTTTTCTTGGGCATCAACTTAGCTCGCTAAAACAATTGTTTCATGTAGAATGTGTTAAAAGGGATAGTTCCACTCTAAAATCTTACGTGGTTTAGTATTAAAAATAGACACATGCATCTTATATATTCAAAAGCCAACACATTAGATTCTTACATATATTTGACTAAAATATAATTATTTTTTTACAAAATTCAAAATTTTAGAGGTTTTTTAAGAAGTCAACATAGTGCATTATATCTTTGAAGTTGGCTTTTGAGAAAACTTTAGTTCTAAGGTTCTATTCCTAGACTAGGCTGGTTTTCCAAGCAATGACCATATAGGGATCAATAGGATCAATGAATGCACTTGTTGAACAAACTTATTGGTACCCTGAAGCCTGAAGGCTCTTCACTGCAAATGTTTCCTAAAAGCATTGCACTAGATAAATGAAGACTAGAATCTCTACATTGTTTCGCCTATTTCTTGTGGGATGACCCTACCGTCCTCGCCACATATTGCTTTGACCAACTGTCATCAATCAGTTTCATAAGGCCGCATGTTAGATCAGCTTTGACACATGTCATCAATCAGTTTTCAGCATGATCCAAAGCTATTTTCTAATCACTGAATTGAGGAGCTTGAGTTTCGAAACTTCTAACTTCAGAAACTCTCATAGTTTGAGACCCTCTGAATGCCTTTTCTAACTGGGAGATACACGTGAATGAATGGCAGTGCATCCTCCATCGGCCCGTATATCTTAGTTTCCTGTATTTATTTATACTGGGTGCCCGGATAATGATAGTTATGCTCTCTCTCTCTCTCTCTCCTCCTCATCTCTCTCTCTCTCTCTCTCTCTCACTCCCAAATGTGAGATTACTTGTAGAAATTTAGTCAGAGTTACAAATTGCAGGTCAAATTCGCAACAACGCAGAATGACTGCAAATGGTCTAGCTATCGACTAACAAGTTCCAGAGGAACTCGAGTAAACGACAGCATCAGGTAGCCAGACTATGGTGATCATACCATACACAGATCATGACCAAAGCACATTTATTACTTGCATGATTTTATCCTCAAAAAACATAAACTATGGCTACTTTTGCAGATTATTGGCATAATAACAACTTTAGGAGTAGAAGCAAAAGAACAAAAGCAGTTTCATCTGCAGAACGTTCATCCTCCAGATAAAGGATGTAAAGTTCACAGTTTGATCAAGACATGTTTCAAATCAGTAGTCACAGACCAGAACATGTCGTCTTGGAGTCGAGATGATTCAAGTCCCAATGCAACCAACTAGAGAGCTTGCCAGCATCACAACTTACAATTTTCTGAGTTACATTATCCAGCATCCTGGGCGATCAGCCGTCCCTAGCCAAAGAATAGCGTGCTTGAATGTGTTTGGCTAGTGGAAATAGTAAGAATATTTCGAGATGTTAAAGTTTTTGTTTCACGAGTCATGCATGAAGAGAAAACACATCGATTGCAGACTATAGTGCAATCCTTGAGTGCACGTTGGAGATCAGATGGTAATTTTTCAAGTGTTCTGAATTCTGAAAGGGTTCTCTTACGTCGCTAGTCGACTAGGTGCGTTCATGAGAGCAGGAATTTTGTGATTTTCAGAGATGGCGTGCTCAGTCCTCACTGATCCAGGACTACTAGCATTGCTACTACTATCAGAAAAACATCCAAGAGCTGGTTTCTGTAGGACTCCAGTGGGCGAAGCATTTTGAGGAGCATCTTGGGAATGAGAATCCCCAATCTTCTTTTAATACATTCAAGCCTTCTTTGTGAACAGGGTGAGGATTGCCCGATTGCAGAACCTCGCCAAGAGGTCCCCCGACGCTAGTTTCTAGAGTTGTAGGAAACCAAGACGATTTTCGGTGGTTGAGGTTGATTCCCAACCCCATGTGGGTAGGAGGATCGGCCATATCCTCACCGTTTCTCATCATTGAGAGCTTCAGAGGGGAGAAAATTGTTTTTGCTCGAGTTGGACTATCATTGGCGGAAATATCTGAGGAAGAAGCTGTGGTTATGGAGATGGAGAGCTGGGTGGATGATCCATTTGCTTTCGGGTTTTCATCATCGACGTCTGACCATGATAGACTGCACGCGTCCCTTGTTCGGGGCCAATCGTCGAAGAAGTGACGGAGAGGTTGATTTTCAGACTTAGAATCTCCAGTAAAAGTTTTCACAGAGACGTTTCTGTTATCTACCAAATGCATTTGCTGCTGCTGCTGCTGCCTGAGAAGTTGATTCAGTCGATTGGCTTCGGCCATTGTCACCATCTCCTGCGCATGAAGAAATTTGATCTGATCACAATCTTGCTGTAGAAAACTGCCACAGCTTGATCTCAAGCCAAACGGAGTCATTTAGACTGCTGCAGATGCCATTGCATCAGCTGATGATCGGAAGGCAGCGAAGAGACTTGCTCGGATCTAGTCCTCGCGTGCTTCCAGAAAAATCTGAAAGGAGCTGCTCGGGACGCAAATCAAATGCGCTTTATTTATTCCATGACACAAAAACCTGAAAGATGCAGGCTAGCCCCTATCAAAACATATTTCTTTCCCAGCAATCACACATTACCATCCACAGACATTGCGGATAGCAGATATATCCCCACAAAAACAAAATGGACGGCAAACATGGCTGGAGATGGAGCTCACCTGCTATCTTTGTTTGTGCATAAGCCAGTCGGTAAATGGAGAGGAAGCGACAACTGATTGCATGCCAGATTGCCTGCAGATGTAGTTAACAACGCATTGCCAGCCGTTGCAGCGAGGTTGGAGAGGCTCTTAGTTAGCTGTGGTTGCTGTGGATTAAAGGCCATAGTCGATTCAAAACTATGATTAGCTCGAGCAAGACCAGGAGAAAGGTTGCTTTCTCGGCCTGCTACAGCACCAACGATGGCAGAGCGAGGATGATGGTCCTCCGGCTGCTTGTGCAGAGGAATTGTTCTGTGCTTCAGCTGCCTTCCTTCTATGGCGACCGCGGTGCATGTGACGCTCACAGTACTTCTGCTCAGGTACAACAGGACGAGCGCATCGCCATTTCTTCCCATCTGTGCGCCTACATCTGCCTGGCTCCGGATCCACATTGGTCGCACCCCCCAGCTGAAATCCACCCCAACCTGCTGATTCCAAAGCCCAAAACACCAGAATAAATGAGTTTCTTCATCTCCGAGAAAGCTATCGTTTAATGTGGTACATATTCACAACTAAGATGAAAGCTTCAAGGCATACCGCTAATGAGATTGTGAGGCATTCCGCTCATAGCGGCAACGCTTCTACGGATGGGATGCAGCAATTCTGCTGGAACGGAAGATCCATGCATTATATACTTGTAGATCAGAGCTTGATGCTCGAGCTCAGCCCATTGAGCAGCTGTAAACAAACAACGACCACCAACAGCGACCGCAGTGTCGTGCATGCCGGCGTGAAGCATGGCAGCTGCTTCCCTTCCCAGCAGCACGGGAATTCCTGCAATAACTCGGAAGGTTTAACCTCGCAGTAAAAGATAGCATTAACGGAATGTAGACTGAAATCTAGAGGTTAAAAGACAGACGTCGAGATAGACAGACAGAGGGGGATATACTCATGTAGATCCAGGAAAAGATTAAAGCGAGGACTGAGGAGAGGCAGTGCGAAGTGCGGTTACCAGCTGGCCTGTGCTGAACGTAGGATTCCTGGTAGGAAGGCGGATGTCTGAGTGATGGAGAGTGAGATCCGAGAAAAGCAGAGGCAGACGACACCAGTGAGTCCCCCCCTCAACAGCCTCGGCTCAGGCACAAATCTGGAGTCGCAGCTGAGGAGAGCATCGTCGGACACGCGCGAGCTCGTGGGCGAGTATGGCATACGACAATCAAATTGCATGGGAGTATGGCGAATCAGAAGCCCAGCAGGCGCGCTCATCTTAAGTTCCGGCTGCCAGCGAGAGGAGTCAGTGCGAGCGAGCTTAAGAGATGGGATGATTTGGTCATCCCTGGAATCCAGGTCTACCTCAGTGGCTGATCTGCAGGAATTTGAGTGAAGAAACTCATTTGAGCTGGGGGAGCCAAGCATTCTATGCTGCCGATTCTCGGTTATGCTGGCTAGCGATCGATCGCCAGGGCTTGATCCATTACTACTGAAGCCACCAGAACCCCCGATAGATCCCAGACTGAAATCCATGAAGCTATATTCTCGGCTTGAGGCACTTTCTCTTCCAATACAGCCTTCGTACTAAAGTGAACCCTTATGAACCAAGTGGTTTGAAGAAGTCAAAACATGACTATATATGCTATGCAACGCCATTCCGTAACAATCACAAGGAAGACTAGATTCAACTTTTCAAACAGACTTAGATTTCAGCTTATCAAACAACCTTGACCATCTTGGATTCGGTGACACATCAACCTGATATGAAACAAGCATATTACAGAAGAACCATAGCTACAATACGCCACTAGCTGCAGAAACGTCAAATACCGTAGAACACAACGTAAATATTCCTTAGTCTGAGTGAAAATTTCAGCTACATAATCCACATGATTTGCGAAAAATAATCAGTCCACAGCTAAGATCATAAAGAGATGAGCTTCACAGGATTCGCAGTGTGGTTTTTTAGTTGGTGCTCTGATCCTTGGAGACAACACTGCACCTGTGAACGCCTGCAAGTATAACGAGACAGGGAGGAGGCCGCCGAGCTAGGTAGGAGGGTGGATGGTGACACTAAATAGAGGACTTCACACGGATTTAACAGCTAGAACAAGCGCTTTCAAGGGACATGCCTTTGCAGCACAAATGTCGCAGCCCATTATGAGCGGGCACACAACACGCTGACAAACAAGCACCAAGCGCCAGCGCCAGAGACCGAGAAGAGAAGGAACCTTGAAAGACAGAAAAGAGGACAGATTCCGAGAGCGCAAGCTCGAGAAAGAGTCCGAACGAGAGTATAATGCCCAGCGCCGGGAGCTCGACGGAGGTGAGAAAGGAGGTAGATATGGAGGCAGGGAAGCAGGCACGGGGGTGGGGCTCCTATGCTGGATGCGCAGCTACAGATTGTCTGCAGAGGCAAATGGAGAAGCTCAAGTCCTGGGCCCAGACGAGTGGCACGATTCTGGCATGCTTACGATGGGGATGTTGTCAACGTGTCTGCCTGCTGCGACTACACAAAATGTGTCCGTTGCATGCAACCGCAACCCCGTAAATATGTACATGTGTTTTTGGGTGGGTCCGCGAACGGGTGAAAGCTGCGGTTGTGCAATCCGGACCTTCCGTCCTGCGCGTGAGAGACCACTTTTCGGACTCTCAGATAAAGATGGATGGGAGGCGCCTCTTCTGCACCGACTATCTTACAGCAACTCACGTCCCCACCACCACCAATCCACCACTCCCGTCGCGGCCTCCCAGGCCTCCCTTTTTTTCAAGCAAAGACAAAATCTGAATTTAAGCCTTCAGAATAAATAGAGGCAATCATAGAACATCTCGTCTGTAACTCTGTATTCAATGTATGGATTACTTTAAGACACTTTGGTCTGTTATGGTCATTGCAGCCACCAGTGTGAGATTATGTGACTGCAGTCACCAGTGTCAAATGAATTTCGGACGAGGTTTTGACAATTCAAGTGAGTCGTGATGGGGTGCATCGATTATATAAGTAGAAGCTTGCAAGTAAGAACTAAGAAGTCATACTCGAGCGCTATGGCACAATCGTAAAGAACTGCTGAAATTTAAAAGGATTTGACGGACGCAATAGATTATAACTTAGAAAGATAAATTGTTACAATTTTCTTGTCAGATACTGTTACATTTTTTATCTCTTGGATAAAATGTTAAAATTTAGGAAGACGGATTATTAACTTAAAAAAAAGCCAAGGCTAAAGCTGGCTCCTTGCACTTTGGTCTTGAAGGCCAGTGGTCAATAAAAACCACCTGAGACTCCAGACTCCAGACTCCAGAGTACCTACGCTACGTAAGATGGATTACCATGTATCTTGTCACACTACATAACGGACTGCAGTGAACAAACAGTGCACACTGAACACCAAAGCGGCGACGAGCTCGTAGATGCAGATGCGGCAGCTTTGTTGAGCTTGAGCAAGTACTTTGTTGTAATATAATATCGTGTGGCTGAAAGCTATCAACTGCACACATATGATTTGCAGGACCTCTGATCATTTGCGCGTGTACACAGTTTTGTATGAAGTTATTGTGAACACGAATCTACAATACGACTACATATGGGATTTAATACAATTGTGAGTGCAGCCTTCCGATAACCTTCCACGATTTATTGCCCACACAAGTAGCAGCATCAAATTGCAGAAATGGTAGGACCTTAGCCTCTAGGCTGCTAGCTAATTATTTCGGTGCCTAATGCCTTTGGAAGGAAAAACACAAATAGCTTACAGCAAATACTCTCGGATAGCGGATACCTATAGGCTATTACCCACTTGAGCACTGTTAAGCTCGTCATTTTGAATGTTGAAGATGCTCAAAATGGAAATAAGTTATACTTACAGTACTGACTAGTCAATATTTTAGAAGTGTTGCATTAAGGAGAGAAAAGCCTGATTGTGGGTCTTGCACTCTTGAGAGTTGAGACTTGCAGCCTTGCTAATCAGCAATTGAGCAAACCCCGTACCTAACCATTATATTGCATAAGCCTACTCAGCTTAGCTCAGCTCAGCTCATACTTGGTCGCTGCTGACTGCTCAGTGTTCACTTTTGAATCATGTGTCTTACAGTTCCCTCACAAGTTACAACTTCAAAGCCTGGAGTACCTCCTATGGAGCAGTAGTGTGGTGTGATCACAGTTGTATGTCCGACGTTGGAGGCGGCATCATGAAGAATCCGGGCTCCATGTGGGGCCGATCATTATTATGAGAAAAAAGAAGCTTTCGCAGAATCCGAGAGCATCCTAGTACTAGCAGTGGCCGCTTGCTTCAAGAATTTTGGTCTTTTCCTTTCTATCTTCATATTCATGGACCCTCATGCACACAAGATTGTGTTGTTATGTGGGCCCCTAGCGTCCAAGGGGACCTTCAAACTTTTAAGCTCTCCAGGGTGTTATGGAACGATGACACTTTTTGTGAATAAGACGGCTTCTTTTGCCTTGGGTACAAAAGGGTCTTCAGCTAGTGTTCTAGGAAGCTGACATCCTTTGAATCTGCACTTTTTGAAAATTTTAGCTACAAATAGTTTTTGAGATATAAAGTACCTTCACTTCAAGAATCTCTAAAGATGTAGTAGTAAAAATAGCATACAATTTTTAGGGAGAAAATTTTAGGTTTCTCTCTAGTAATTGTTTGTGCATACCAATATGACTATCTTTTTCTTTTCTATCATCAAAAACTTTTGAAATCATGAAATTTTGCCTTGAGTATCAAAATTCTAATGAATTAGGTATGGTAAGCAAAGAATAAACCCCCCTATCTTTTGCGGTAGCTCTCTTTTTTACTCTCCAATGAGTTAGGCTTTGTGTTAACTTCTTGAATGTACAAAAAGCAGATAGCTCTCTTTTTTACTCTCCAATGAGTTAGGCTTTGTATTAACTTCTTGAATGTACAAAAAGCCATTAGGTGATGATCTCACTAAAAGAGTCTAAAGCAAGAAAGATAAAGAAAGATGAGAAGATCAATTGAAATAATATACAAACGGACCATGAAATTGTCTAATCTTAAAAAAAAATTCCTTTTTTAACTATCCTTTCCTTCTTGAAATGTTGATGGTTGCCTCTAACTTGATTGCTTTTGCAATCAAAATTGAAGCCTCTTTTCTATGTCTATGTTGCGCCAAATTTTTTGGAGCAAAGGAACCATGGACAGGTTTCATGATTTTGTAAGTTGTCATTGTCAAAATTCACATTGTTGAACAAAGTACTAAGGTTTGAATGTGCCGTGGAATTTCTTTCAAAGGCAAGGATTGTATTTTTCCATAGCTCAAGGTCGCAATGAAAGAATAAGTGAGAGAATGTCTCTAGATCAAAATGGTAGTAACAATGGTTCTTTTGAGCGATTCTCCTATATATGGTCCTAACAACTACTCAAACACAAAGATCTTATATTTTGGTAGTTTTGATAGATTAAAGAAAACGTCTTTCCATTGACTAGAATTGGCAAGTTAGGGAGATAAAAGTGATTTTTTTAGCTAGTTGTGTCTAGTTTTTAAAGGCAATTTTAAAACTTTAAATTTGAGGTACTTTTGAAATGTTTTAACCCCCCACAAGATGGCAAATTTTCATGAATATTTATAATAATGAATATTCTACTTCATAGTTGTATGATTTGGTGTCTTTGAACTTATATTCTAGGAGTTTATTAGTCCTCAGTCATTGTATGTGATTCATAATCAATATAGTCCTATAGCCTCGATAACAATAATGTTGACTCCATCTTGTTTTGAAAGTCATAGACAATAGACCTCATGTGATCCAAATACCTACTGATTAAATCTTCCAAATCATCATCACTAAGACCATTTTTGGCTTTAAGCTTTAGAATCTTGTTCTTTTTCGACATGCATTACAACCTTTAGCTATGAAATTGCATAATTGAAAGTTCAATTGAAATGTTTTGTGATTTGGCATAAGATACACCATATGTCTCGAATCTATTAAAACTTGAGTGAGAACTTTTAAACTGAAATTGTAATGTTTTAGTACATTGTAAATGTGCTAGGAACTTTTGACATATGCAACAATACATCTCAATATATATTCATACACACACATTTCTTTTTCTGTTTCTTTTGGTAACTTGTAGCTAAAATAATCACCATAAAATGCATATAAACTTCAATGATTTCTATCATGGGTGGATTTTAAGAGAATACCAACATAATAAAATCTTATATTTGGGTGCGATAAAATTTGCTTTGTTGCTTCGTTAAAAAAAATTTGAAACACATACACAAAGTCACAAACACAGTCATGACATTATGTCAAGAAGGCAAATAGGAGCAAGCTATCAAATATATAAATGGTTGAATTAAGGAGTACGAACAATTGACAATGGGTGATTCCTTATGAGATGTATCTTAGAAGGCACGTCTCGCACATCATACAATGTGTTCAAAACATCCCAGACTTCTTTCGAGGTCTGAGCTTCAGCACATGCCTGATTTGTGTGTTTGCTAAGCTGAGGATGATCAGCGCGAAGGCCTTGCCATCCTTTAGCTTCCATTGGGAGACTGCAGCATTGTTGGGTTTAGTTCTAACTTCGACTCTTATGACAACATCATACATCTCCTTAGCCATTAGCACTATTTTCATCTTAAATTTTCGCAAGTGAAAATTGGATCCATTGAGCTTGTCCATGATGGGACCAGCCTTGCTTTGGGAATAGCGTTAGACTTACTGTAATGTGCATCAATCAGAAAGTATATAGTTCGCGAACAATTTCGTGTCGCATTCTTGTAACTTACAGATTAGAAAGACTAAGCATCTACAACTAATTCGCGAATTACAAGAGTGGCAGATTAGCCATGATCTAGAATACTTCTGATGATGTCATGTTATCAGATCAAATACTTGTACCCCTTGGTACATGGCTGATCTTCTTGGTTGTTCGTGGGGGCACGACTGATTTCGTGTCGTGTCATGTCATGTCGTGTCGCCAATTGTCAAAGGCTCAAAATTGAAAGCTAGCAAAGCTTTGGCATTAGAAACAAAATGTTTCTTCAGGTTCTCTTGTTTTTCCTCCTCCACTTGTGCTCTCAGCCTCTTGTAGCATTCAGATGCATAATGCCCCTTCTTTCCACAAAAGAAACATTTCTGCTTTGACTTGTCCTTTGAGCTTGATGCATCATCCTCTTCTTTGGCCTCCTTTGGATGCTTCTTCTTTCCATTGGTCTTCTGTTTGCCCTTGAATGAGAAATTGGCATCCTACAAAGACAAGGAACTCATCCTAGATTTTGCATGGGGCATCCTACACTCTTCAGCCACTAATACACTGTGAAGTTTTTCTATAGTTGGCAAATTGTCTTCGATGGCAAAACTTTGAAAAAATTTGCAAAGTCATCTCCTAGACCATTAAGAACAATCTGTACAAGCTCTCCATCATGAATCTTCTCTCCAATGGAAGCCAACTCCCTATTCAGAGACTTGATTCTGAGTACATAATCTTGTGCACTCTGCTCACTTCTTTTCATGCTTTGCAAAATCTGATTTCTAAGCATGAGAACCCTCGAAGTGTTACTAGATTCATAGATTGAATTTAAAGACTCCCAAGCCTCTTTAGCACCTTTACATGATGATACTTCCCTCAAAAGATCATTGTTCACATTCCTTTTCACACATTGAAGTGCTAGCCTAGATCTCTTTTTGTATCTCACTAATTCTTGTCCACCTAGAGGTTCATGTTCATCCTCAATCAGAAACTCATAAAGGTCTTGGAGCACCAAAAGTGACTCCATCCTAGCCTTCCAAATAGCATAATTTGTAGAATTCAATCCCTCACTAGCTTCTAGAAGGTATTCTCCAGCAGATCCCATCTTACTAGTGACTTCTACAAATAAGAAATAGATTCGATTGACTCGAAACTCACAAAGGTCTCACACTTGTAGTGTTTCACTCAATTTTGATTTCTAATCCAACAAATGGACCTATAATCATAGTTCTATCACTCCCTCAGAGAGCTGGAACAAAGATAAGATGAAGTGAATTACATCAAAAGCTTACAAATTGAATTTCTTTGGATCAAATGAATACCATGCATTAAATGCAGGTTCAGAGGTGCTTACACATGTGGACAGTACGGATTTGGACCCCTACCAAGTTTGGGATCAAATCTCCTCACCAAAATCAAGATTCTAGCTTGCCCTCTCAATACTAGTTTTTAGCACCAAAACTTGCTAAAAATGGATTTCCATTAGATCAATGGCTTATGTTCTTGTACTTGGATCTAATACCTTGTGAAAGTACTATACTTTAGGACCATAAATGGATCTACAAAATATCCACAAGAGTGATTGGATGCTTGCTTAACAATCTATCAAAAAACTAGTCATCAAAAAGTTGATCTAGATTGGCAATTTGACAAACAACAAGCATTAACAATCAAAAGCATTGATCAACATTGAAATCTGAGCCCACATGTGTGTACTACAGGCTTCAAGCTGAGAAAGAAGTAGAAATTGATTTGGTTTCATTTGGATCACAAAAACTCAATGTACATAGTGAACTAGCTTGAGATTGCCAATGAGCTCCAAACATATTCTATCTTCTCACTATGGGAGCTTGGAATACATATCAAATTCAACTTCCTTCTTGAATTTAGGTGGATTTCCAGCATGTGATAAGGAATTTAACTCACTCTTCTTGTCCTAAAATGAAAACCTAGCCTGGATCCTAGAGTTATGCTTGGTAGGTAGCTAGTTGGTCAAATTTTCACCTTAAACTTAGGTGTAGGTCCTATAAAGTAGGGATGACCAACAAATAGACATGACCAACTCTCTTGACTTGACCTAACCTACATTAGGAGTGGGTTTCCACGTGGCATTTTGGCTTACATGTGTGGAACCCAATTATACACAATATTTACAATGTTCTACATGATTTGCCAAATCAGGCTATTTTTCACAAAGAATAAGAGATTTGGTAAGGACTCCTCTTTTAATGTATTATCCGGGGGTTAAATGGGCAAAATGTCATCTCGTGCGATGATGTGTTGCACAGATGGCAGAATCTTTGTGTCAATCTCAGGTTTTGCTTTAAAATTGGACACTCGTTGGCTGTATGGTTCTGAGTGCAAACTGAGCACTATACATTTTCTCGGCGAGGATACTGCAGTTGGTTCTATGCTGGTGTATTTGAAATTGGTGCTACAGCTCCCTGCAAGGCCTTCAGTTTCTGATCAAACTGAGCCATTAGTTGTTCCATCTGCTGCTTGTGTACCTTCGTCATTTGTTCCATCAGCAGCTCGGTGGATAAGTTGGATGCGTTGGATGATGATGCTACCGAAGGAGTTGGAGTGTGGGTGGTCAGATAAGATTCCTCATTTGAACCCTCATTTTCTTTCCTAATGGTATCTTCTATTGCTTCCTACAATGTAGCATACTACTCTTGTTGTTTAAGTTCTCTTCTGATACTACATGGCAACCCCGCGAGGAACCGCATGATCGAGAGTTAGGGCTGCGTTGCACTCGGATCTCAGATGTTTGACCCATTCGATATAGTCTTTGACCCCTTCTCTTTTTTCCATCTTCAATTGGCTCAGTAGGAGGAATAGATCTTCTAGGAACTTTCTTGGTTTAAAGCGCATGATGAGAGCCGCCTTAACCGCTTCCCAAGTATTTTTCTCTTCTTACGATAGGTCGAAGAACCAATCTTCTGCTACTGCTACCGGAGACATCGGCAACAACATCAATTTCTCTGCCGGTGTCCGCTCGTCGTAAATTTTGCAAGCTTGGTTATAGATATGGAGGAATGTAAGAGGATTTGATGACCCATCATATTTAGGTATTTCCATTCATGGTGCCCTCCAGACTGCTTGCAATGGTGCAACAGGTATAGGTTGACCCATAGGATCCATTGGTGTTGGTTCTGGTTCTGCCTCGATATACACAGCTGCTACTCTGGGAAGATTTGGTTTTTGATTTGCTATCATTCTTGCAATTGATCGTCTGGATCTCAAATTCATTCGGCGACTAGTATAGTGGAATGCAATCTAGATCTTAGGGAATTAGATCAATTTGATAGGCCGATAGTGTGATTTTTTAGGCCTCTTACGGTGGGTTTTCCTTGATAACTTTTTGATCCTTGTTCCGATTGGCCTAAGATTTTCACAGTAGCTGGATCTGGTGCAGATCTGACTATTGATCTATTCTATGAAGGTTACTCGTGTGAGGGTTGGATGTGCGAAGGTTTTTTAACTGTTTTGCAGTAAAAAAAACTTGATTTTTCAAAAATTATTGGGAAGTAACTCTCATAGGGTATACAGGAGCTGTATCTAGTATGGATCTAGCTCTGGAAACTTCTACAAAGTTTAACTCTCGTAGGAAGTAAAAATTTCATTGTCTGTGAGGGTTCAAGACCACTATTCTGCTTTAATATTCACCAATAGTTTTTACTAACTCTCGTAGGCTTCATCATTTATGTAAAAAGACATTCTGAAGCCAACTGACTAGTCTGCGAGAGTTACTTCTGCGAGGATTTGATGGATCTTCTAGTTTAGTGAATTTTAGGCACTCAAATCCAATTTTTTGCTTACTACAATCAAACTAACTCTCGCATGCTCTTTTGTGTCCTTGTCTCACTAAGATGGAACTTCAAAATTCTCTACGAGGGTTCTTGGCCACTGGAACTGAAAATTTTTGTGTCTACGAGGGTTCTGCTAGATTTTCCCATCTTTTTCTCACTGGGAACCTTCGAAGTGCACTGACACTAGGAACTAACTCTCGCAAGCTTCTCTGTACGCTGGTCTCATAGAGATGGAACTTCAGAGAGCTTTGCGAGAGTTCTTATAATGATCTGAATTTTTTTGGTTTTTTACAAGGGTTTTTTGATTTTTTTATGGTTTTTCTCTAATATTTCAAGATCTGCATGAAACTAACTCTCGCAGGCTTCTATGCAGGTCTAGGATAGTACCCTGGAGATGCTGCCAGTCATGCGAGTATTGGTTCCCACTGGTTTTGGAGAAAACAAAATTTGATGAGAATTTTGTCTCTTTTTCCCTCCTGTGAAGATTATTAAAATATTATCTCCCTATCTCAAGTTTGGAGTCATGTCCATGATAATCTCCACTAGATTTCATGTTGTACATATAAGGAGTGTGAATTGAGCACATATCCTTCTAGTGTAGCTCAGATTTGAGTTAGATAGGTTCAATTGTAATGACATGCAGTTGTTTTGATAGCATGCACAGTCTTACTGTATGCATGCAAGCCACATGCAATCAGTGCATGCAACATGCAAAGTAGTTTCTGTGATCTACACATGTCTAGGCAATTTTATGAGTTGACATGTAGTACATGCACCATACATGCATGCAGTTACACATGTGGATCTCTGATAGGTGAATTAGTTCAGTTAAGTGGACTTTCCATGCAACTCCACTGTAGGAATTCGAGTCTCTCTCATGTAGGGAAAGCAAGGCATGTTTTGCCATATTGTGAATATTGAGATTTTGGTGTTTTGGACTCATTCTCTCTCTCTACCCGAGTTTTCTATGTATGATTTTCTCTCTCTACCTGAGAGCAGTCTCTTTTTCCCATACTGAACACTTAGAATTATTTATGACATTCATTTCTCATAATGAAGAGTTAGATTTTTTAATCAGATGTATGCCATTGTGCTCTTGCCTTAGATTTTTCAAGCATACTGTTCTTTGATCAATCTTGTGCAATCACAACACCTCAGTAAGATCCTGTAGGGTGTGTGGTGAAGTTCACACGTGCTATAAACTTCACACCTCCAAAATGCAGATTTGTGTATTTGTTTTGTTTTCCAAGGTTTTTGGCTAGATGTCAAGCCCTTAGAGGCTGTTTCGGGCCTCCTCTACCCTCTCACACCTCCTCCGCTAGCTATGAACAGTCCAAGCACACGAAAATACAAAAAACAAGCTAACTCTGTTAAAAATTCACAATTCTAGCTTGACTAGTTTTGGTCATATGACTTGTAAATAGTTAGATGGTCATGATGTGGCTTGTCACACGTGCCAAATAGCATAGGATTCCATTCATAAGGATGTTCTCAAGTAGACCTAAGTGTTAGTACCTTTGGAATGAGTCCAAATTATGCTTAGATACAAGGGAGAAAAAATAGGAGCTATTTTTGGTAATTTTTGCATTGTTGAGGGATCTCCAAGATTCCAACCCTAACTTGGTAGGGATGAAAGATCCACCAAAATTAGCATTAGGGATAGGTTTAGGGCTACTCATACCTGCCCAAAACCGTGATGGATCATGTATATATAGGTGATGATATCTCACCAAAATAAATCAAGCAATTTCATGATTTTTCTCTCATAATGGTGCAATTGCTCTCTATGTTCATAATTTTTTGAGTATTTGTGATTACTAATGATTATAGGATTGAATGTAGGTCTGGTGTACAGTACTCAGACTGTGGAAGGCCGTACTTTCACACGTGTGAAGCCTTCTTCAAGGATTTGGGCCATTTAGTGAGGTTCAAGCATAGATTTTTGATGGATTTTGATGGTTCAACTTGTGCTAATCTTATGAAATCATAATCTATTGTTTCCCTCATCATTTCAAGTGTTTTAGGATCCTTATTTGCTGTAATTTTTACATGGTATCAGAGCCTAAAGGCTGAAATGAGCTAAATCCTTGGTTTTCATTCAATTTGATCACAATTTTTGATCTAAATCTTGTGTAGATTGGATCTTAGCATCTAGTATTGATTCTAGAACTCAAAGTGAGTCAAATACATTGGAGATTGGTGTTGTGTGACTTAATTTGCAGGTGTTTAGGTGTCTAAAACCAGAGGCAAAGTTGAATTCAATTCACATTACCAAGATAGCAAGTTTTGCTTGCTCCAAGCATTGATTTCTAAGCAAGTTTTGGAGGTGATTTCATAGAGGAGGCTTTCTAGCATTCAAGGAGAGGGAAGATCAGAGTTTTGGGGACTCTTAAAGGCTGTTCTAAGGTGTAGTAGACACCTCCTAAAGTGATTTAGGTTCAGTCCAACCATTGCTTGACTTATGCACCAAATTAGATCAATTTTTCATTAATTTTGATCATTTTTTGCTTGTGACTGGATAGTAGATTGTGTTGCATCCTCATTAAGTTCCATTTAGATCTTTTACAAGTGATTTTGGAAGTATATTAGGTTGCTGAAATTCACTCTTGATCAGATCATTTGGAAGCTTTAATGTTCTTTATAGAAAGAGGGGCAATTCTACTAGTATTGTCTACTTCAATCAAGCAAGTGCATTGTTTCTAGTATTCTATGATTTGATTTTGTTAGAGATCATTCTTAGATCTTTATAGGAAGTCTATTACTGATCTTTTCAGGTCCCTAAGAAGTGGGATAAGGTAGACCTTCAATCAAATCAATAGAAGTAACCTTCATTTGTGTCAAGTCCTTGATTAGGAGACTAGATGGCATCTATAAATGCATATCTTTTGGATACTAATGAAAGGCTCAACAAAACTAACTATTCCATATGGAAAGTTAGAATGGAATCTATCATGATCATGCAAGATCTGATGGAAATTGTAAATGGTAAGGAGGGTGAACCTATTCATCCTCAAGAAAAAGCCAAATACATCAAGAGGTGCAATGTTGCACTACATTACATAAAAATGAATGTTGCAAATGAACTCTTAAGAGAGGTAGGAGATTGCACTTCAGCTCAAGATGCTTGGGAGACTTTGCAAAAGGTCTATGAATACAAGAACCAAACTAGAATGTTAGCTTTGAAGAATCAAATCTATAGAAGCTATCAAAAGAAAGGAGAGAGTGCACATACTTTTGTCCTAAGAGTAAAGGAATTGAACAAAGAGCTAGCCTTTATAGGTGACCCTATCAAGGATGAAGAGCTTGTTCAACTCATATTGAATGGACTAAGCTTTGAATTTGACAATTTGGTTCAGGGATATGCAATTATGGGTAAGCTACCCATACTTGAAGAACTCCAAGGCACACTCATGGCCGAGGAATCAAGAAGGAGCCAAATGCAAGAGAGGATGGATAGGCTTTCCATCCAAGGTGGAGATGACCAAGCTCTCTTCACCAAAGGCAAAGGCAAGTCCAAAGGCAAAGGATCAACATTCAAGAAGTCTACAAAGCTTGAGGATCAAGAAGGACCCCCAAAGGCATCTCCATCAACCACCAAAGTCAAGAAGGACAAATCAAAGGTGAAGTGCTACTATTGTAGCAAGATGGGGCATTATGCCTCGGAATGCTTCAAGAGGAAGCAAGATCAAAGCCAAGCCAACATGAGCAAAGAGGAGGAGGAGGAGAGTTCACATGAGGACTCTCTCATGATGTCCTTATTTTCTTCAACAAGCTTCAAAGGAGAAGATCCTTGGTGGATTGACTCGGGTGCTAGTTCACACATGACTAGTAAAAGGGAGTTTTTCTCTTCTCTCTTATCTTATGATGGACCTATAAAGTCTATCTATACAGCAAATGATGAATCTTGTAAAATTGAAGGAGTTGGTAGCATTCCCCTTTGCTTAGGATCTTCCAAAAAGATCAACATAGAAGGTGTTTTGTACATTCCTACAATAACAAAGAATCTACTAAGTGTTGGCCAAATGGTAGACAATGGTTTCAATGTTGACTTTGCTTCAAATGAATGTTTCATCAAGAAGAAGGGTAAGATAGTGGCTAAGGGCACTAGACTTGGCAAACTTTATAAGCTGGATGCATTTGTGGATACTAATGCTGTCATGTTAGCCGAGGAGCAAGATCTTGGTTTTGAGGAGGAGCTCATGGAGGAGCAAACACCAAACCCACCTATCACACCAAGGATATCTTCAAGGGCAAAAGTGGAGCCATCAAGGCTCACATATCAAGGCAAAGGACAGCAAGTTGAGGGTATCTCATCCACTTCTTATGCTTTATCTAGTTTTGAAGAACCGTCTAATGTTGAAGATGCATTGAACTCCAAAGAATGGTATAAAGCTATGTTGGATGAGTATGATGCCTTGATTGAGAATGAAACTTGGTTGCTTGTTGAGAGACCTCAAAGGAATGTAATAGGATGCAAGTGGGTCTTCAAGCTTAAGTGGAATGCAAATGGGAGTGTTAACAAACATAAAGCAAGATTAGTTGCAAAAGGTTATGCTCAAGAGAGAGGGATAGACTATGAGGAAACTTTTGCACCCGTGGCCAAGATGGTCACAATAAGGCTAATCATTGCACTTGCATCACATTTTGGATGGATTCTATGCCAAATGGATGTCTCTAATGCTTTCTTGAATGGTTTTTTGGAAGAGGATATCTATATGGAGCAGCCACAAGGGTTCATCAAGCATGGAATGGAGAACAAAGTATGCCATCTCCAAAGAAGCATCTATGGCTTGAAGCAAGCCTCGAGATCTTGGAATTCAAGACTACATTGCTATCTTATTTCACTTTCTTTTGTTCAAAGTGAATATGATCCCACTCTTTACATTAAGTTTGATGATGTTGGTATTGTACTTTTACTCATTTATGTAGATGACATCATCATTAGTGGAAATAGTGTTGATGGTATTGAAAAAATCAAGATAGATCTATCCTTAGAGTTCAAGATGGTAGATCTAGGGTGTCTTCACTTCATCTTAGGCATAGAAGTACTTAGAGGGTCTAATTTTATCTTTATAAGTCAAGTAAACTATGCTCAAAGTCTTTTGAAGAAGTTTAAGATGGAAGTATGCAAAAGTGTTGACACACCAATGGAGCAAGATGTAAAAGTGCCAAATGAAGATGATGAAAGATCCTTCATGGACATCACTTTGTTTAGGCAACTTATAGGTTCCTTAATGTGGATCACTATAACTAGACCAGATCTTAGCTTTAGTGTATGTAGGTTGAGCCAATCCATGCAAAAGCCATTGAATATCCATTGGAAAAAGGCTAAGAGGATTCTAAGATACATCTCGGGTACATTGGATTTTGGGATTCTATATAGAGGAGATGTGATTAACCTTCATGCATTTAGTGATTCAGATTTTGCAGGGGACAAGAGGGATAGGAAATCAACAAGTGCCTATTCAACTTTCATAGGAGAAGGTGTGGTTTCATGGCTTTCAAAAAAGCAAGAAACTATATCTCTATCTTCAACCGAGGCCGAGTACAAAGCTTTGACAACCACTACAAAGGAGGTACTTTGGATCAAGAGATTATTGGTGGAACTAAAAATCATGGATTCAGAGGAGGCACCAATCATCTACAATGACAATATATCAGCCCAACACCTTGCATCTAACCCAATCTTCCATGCAAGATCTAAGCACATTGAGATATGCCATCACTTTGTGAGAGAAATGGTGCAAGCCAAGGAGATTGCTTTGGAGCATGTTCCAAGCAATGAATGTGTAGCTGATCTACTTACTAAACCACTTCAAAAGACACCTTTTATGAAGTTCAGATCATCACTTGGAGTGATTAGTAAAGCAATGATTGAACCAAGCTAGATAGTGAGGAGGAGTGTTAAAAATTCACAATTCTAGCTTGACTAGTTTTGGTCATATGACTTGTAAATAGTTAGATGGTCATGATGTGGCTTGTCACACGTGCCAAATAGCATAGGATTCCATTCATAAGGATGTTCTCAAGTAGACCTAAGTGTTAGTACCTTTGGAATGAGTCCAAATTATGCTTAGATACAAGGGAGAAAAAATAGGAGCTATTTTTGGTAATTTTTGCATTGTTGAGGGATCTCCAAGATTCCAACCCTAACTTGGTAGGGATGAAAGATCCACCAAAATTAGCATTAGGGATAGGTTTAGGGCTACTCATACCTGCCCAAAACCGTGATGGATCATGTATATATAGGTGATGATATCTCACCAAAATAAATCAAGCAATTTCATGATTTTTCTCTCATAATGGTGCAATTGCTCTCTATGTTCATAATTTTTTGAGTATTTGTGATTACTAATGATTATAGGATTGAATGTAGGTCTGGTGTACAGTACTCAGACTGTGGGAGGCCGTACTTTCACACGTGTGAAGCCTTCTTCAAGGATTTGGGCCATTTAGTGAGGTTCAAGCATAGATTTTTGATGGATTTTGATGGTTCAACTTGTGCTAATCTTATGAAATCATAATCTATTGTTTCCCTCATCATTTCAAGTGTTTTAGGATCCTTATTTGCTGTAATTTTTACAAACTCTACCCAAAATCCACGTAAAAACATCCTAGAAAAACAAAAACAACTAAAAAAACAACTAAAGTAGTTAGTGAAAGCCTATCCCTGGCAACTGCACCACTATAGGGTTGAAGATTTAGTCGGTGAGTAACCCTTCCGCCTATCAAAGATGGCTAGAACACTTGGATAGGAGCCTAACTATGCTAAGATGCTACTTTTAGTTGATCTCTACTTTTTCCCTTAACTCTACTCACCTCTAACACTACCCCAACTAACTCTACTCCACTAAACTAGCATTCAACATGGTTTTGGGTGAAATGGGAAGAGAGAGAGAGAGAGAGAGAGAGAGAGAGAGAGAGAGAGAGAGAGAGAGAGAGAGAGAGAGAGAGGTTAGCTCAAATGCTCAAGATGCATGCTAATGGAAAAACCATACTACTAAAACAATAACAAGGAAATGGAAAGCAAATGGAAAACATAATAATAGCATTAGCATGAGTGCTTAGCAAATGAGGATGCTTTGGCTCTCCGAAATAGTAGAGTCTCCTCCTTCTCATTAAGCATGGAAATATGGTACAAGAGGTGCCTTTTTATCAATGGGGAAGGCCCTTTGCCCCAAAATCCTATTGGCTACTTCTAAAAATATAAGCTTTAAACTACACCATTCACCTTGGGTCCAATCTAATCCAAGGGCCTTAAAAAATTACATTAGAAAACACATGATACATGTGAGTTTCAATTTGGACCCAACTTTGAAAGTTTTTAGACTAAGTTTATTAACTTGACATTGTGGCCTCAAGTTTTATTTTATTAACAATAAGGCCCAAGTCTTTTTATTCTATTTACAACTTGACTTGCGTGCTCATTGGGCCATGGGCTTATACACGTAGGATGCCACGACCCTTGCAACTAATTCTATTTTTCCTATTTACAATATGTTGGAAAAATCCCCAACAGTACAATTGACCTCAACAAAGCTACAATGCGACAATCAAAGTTCTGCCAACATCATGTCTTCAAGAGACAACTATGAGCAACAAACCTTTGATCCACTCATTCACCTCCACCACCACCTGCCCCATATCTGAGTCACATCTTACCACTTACCCTCATCTTCATCTCATTACCATTCATTCACACCTTGTATTGTTTTCATACCACATTCAACAACCCAAGCTCTTGTACATCATCCATTGAATCATCAATGTGGGCACTTGGAAATATAACCCATCAAAGCGCCAACCCCCTTATGATCCACATCAAATCTTCTGGAGATGCTCATACTTCTTCAAAGCTTCATCTCCTACGGAGTAGCACTTTACAAAATGTTTCACATCTACAAACTGCATCGATTTTTGACTCCTCCAACACCATAAGGAGCAGGGTCTTAACATTGCACTTGGCATGGGACCGCCAAGTTCTTAACGGAGGGAATAATGTAGGCTGATATTCCCTGCAAATATTCTAGCCATATGGTAATTCAAATTAGTTCAAGTCATATAATTAAAGCGGCTCTAGCTTAGGTCCATTAGGGGTCTATCCTATGGAACCTAACTTATATACATAAGTCACATGGTCCATTGGTGGTTTGTCCCATGGAACCTTTTGTAAGTGACTTAGTTCTATACTTAAATTACTACGACTTGTAACTTAACTAAATTATCAGATTTTGAGTTTTTGACGGCTTTTTGTAGAACAAGGGCCTCCAAGTATAACTCAATGTGGAGAGCTCATTTGTAGGTGAACACTTGTAGAGGAATTCTACATTTTGGATCTTCCCATTTCTCTTGTGTCTCCCCATTGTGGTACTCTCCACCCCGTCTGTTTTGGCATTCTAGCTTCCTACACCATGCTAGTTGGACTGAGCCTTAGTTCATGCTAGTTGGGAGGCAGACTCCTTTGGATGTGGGATAGTATCAAACCTTTACCTTTTATTTATGATTCATCGGCTAACAAATGTTTTTTTTATGAACAGTCCTCAGGTTGGTTTCAAGATGTCGTCGCCTTAGGTTATGGGGAGCCCCTTCCTCCTCCTAACCATTTTGTTCAGACTTTGATATGTTGTATGAGAAAGGCTACTACTTTACATGAGTTTGTAATTGACAAGCTCAATGGAGAGAACTATCATCTCTGGAAGTTCAAGATGAAAGTCGTTCTATTAGCCAAGGAGCTGTGGGACATTGTTGATGGTACTAAAATCAAGCCAGAGGCTGATGCAGATGGCATCACCAAATGGAGACAACAAGATGGCAAGGCATTTGTCTTAATCACTTTGAACATCAAAGAATCTCAAAATAGTCATATCCGATCTGTGCAGATTGCTAAGGATGCTTGGGACATCCTAGATAATCTTTATGACATCAGAGATGTCACATCCAAACTTCATCTGAGAAAGAAATTCTTCACTTTGAGGATGTTTGATGCAGACACTAATTCCAACCATCTCAACACATTCAAGAACCTTATGGAGAAAATGACTTCATTAATAAGATCGAACATTGAAGATTCAGATGTAGTAATGACTCTTTTATCAAGTCTGCTTGATGCCTATGAAACTTGGGCCATGGCCATTTCGACCCAACAACAACTCACTCTCTCAAGAGTTATCTCAATGCTGTTACAAGAGGAGATAAGATGAAATGCATTCTCTTTAGGCTCAAGATCGGATCCTCACACTCTATATACAAAGAAAAACCAAAAATTCAAATCAAAGAAATCCACAAAATCTGATTATTCAGGCAAAATGAGCAACATGAATTCCTTGAAAAGTCTCCAAGTTTGGAAACTCCTCCTTAATAATAAAGGATTGAACAAGATTTTCATAGTCTTCTTTCAAGCCATTAAGACACATCTTGATTGATTGTGACACCAACACAAGCAAGCTCCCTATGAAGACCTTTAACTCTCAATACATCGTTAGAAGCACTATCCTCACTTCTTTGAAAACTTTGAAAGATCCAATTTCTAAGAGTGAGTATTCTAGAAGTATTCTTAGCTTCATAGATTGCTTTGAATGCATCCCAAGCTTATTTGGAAGTTGTGCAAGATCCAATTTCTCTTAAGATCTCATTAGAGATATTCATTTTTATGAAGTGAAGAGCCATTTTAGCTCTCTTCTTAAATTTTGGTACTTCTTGTTGTCCTTGAGGCTCCTCCTCAAGTCCTAGTACTATGTCCATTACATCTTGGAGTATAAGAATAGACTCCATTCTAACCTTCCAAATTGAGTAGTTGGAGGTGTTTAATCTTTCACTAGCCTCTAATAGATATCCTCCCACAGAAGCCATTATATTGTCAAAAATTCTAGTAATGAACAAAAAAGGAATGTTTCTTTCTCTTTCACTATAGGACTCACAAAGAGGGTGAACTACCAATTCCTATGTAAAATCTTGCAACAAAATTTGAGATAGATCAAATATCCTATCAACGTCATGCAAACTAGATCAACCTCTCAAAATAAATTGGAGTATAGACAAGTTTTGGTTCTATCTTTCTTTGGCACACGTGAACTACTCAAAGAAAACACTATTGACTTAAATACAACCACTTTGCATGAAATAATATGTAAATCAACTTGAAACATTGTCTAGATCTTGAGTTTGGTAGATTGGTATGCACAAAAAAATTGGATTTTGAATCAAACATACAATTTTGGATCAGATCAAATTGTGTCCACTCGGGTTTTGCTACTCTCCCTACCATTCTTTAAGATCTTATAACTCTTGCTAGGCTCATCAGAATGATTTGAACCCAATTGCAATGGAAAGTAGATCTCACTAATAATGTCACTATCTTTGGATCTAACATCAAGGAGATAAAGGGGATTGAAGTACTCTGATTTTCACACGTGTGAACTGTCAAAATTCCGTACAACCTCTGTTCAAATCTGAAAACCCTAATCTCTTTAATCCAAAAACATAGATAGGAAAAAGTGGAAAATGTGAAAAGTTTTTACACTTGGTTGGGCTAGGGATTTGAACCTAGGAACTCCCCCATTCTAGTGGGGTGCTCTACCATTGAGCTACCCATCCATTTGTGTTCCAAGAGTGTTGTGCAAGGGCTATAGCCTTGACACTTTCTAACACTCCCCCTCAAGGCGTAGCCATTTTTAGCTACCACCCGCCTAGACCACACCCACAACCATGGCTCTGATACCATGTGAAAAGTTTTTACACTTGGTGTGTGTGGTCGGGCTAGGGATTGAACCTAGGACCTCCCCCATTTCGGTGGAGTGCTCTACCACTGAGCTACCCATCCATTTGTATTCCAAGAGTGTTGTGCAAGGGCTATAGCCTTGACACTTTCTAACAGAAAATAGGTTCCTAGCTTGAATTGACACAATTTTTCATACATCAGTCGATAATAGCATTCATAACTTTATATTTAGCTCTGATATCATGAAAAAAATCTAGAGTGTTCACGTGTGTGGAGAACCACAAATTTAGTGTGAATGATCTTTCCAAAGTTTTGTGTTAGCACATAGACCACATGGAGAGTGAAATTCACAATCTACCTCAAGAATCTAAGGCTATTTGCAAGTGAGAGCTTCTTGCTTCCTCCTTGTGAATGTGAGCTATGGGGATTTCCTTTGCTAGGTCTCAGTGTCTTATCTACATGAATCCATGCTCCATTTCCATTGATTTGTATTCTTCTTTTGTTGCTAATGTGATTTTATGGTGATTTACATGTTTCTAGCTTTCTATGGATATGCCATCATGATTGTCTTGTACTCTTTTTGCTTCTAGCTTTGCTTCTTTTGTAATTGCTATTTGCTTGGGATTTGGCACATGACAGTGTGTGTCTTCTAAGCAGGATCTTGAGATGCTTTTCCTTATACCTACTATTTGATATCTTTGTGTGTTCTTGAAAAAAATGGGAGTTATGAAGATAAAAGTAAGATATAATAACATTTTGAATTTCTAGTTAAATGGAAAGACATTGACGAAATAAGTACAGCTTGAAAAAATACCAATGTTTGAATAAAATGCACATTGCTATGGCCAAACTTCAAGCACTAAGGGAGGATGCTCAAGTGCATTTAGAAAGAATCATAGAACAAATGAATTAAACTATGATAATCTTGTAGGCCATAAGTTATTTAGTCCCAAAAGACTTATTTCATTGTTTATGTGCAACCTTTCAAGGTCTGCAGTTGGAAAAGTAATAATAATAGAAACAATATTGTTTTGGAATGTGAGTGAGTGAGTGAGTGAGTGAGTGAGTGAGTGTGTGTGTGCGCGCACGCGCGCGCGTGCGTGCATGTGTGCGTGTGTGTGTGAGTGTGAGTGAGTGGGTGAGTGAGTGTGTGCGTGCAATTTATTTGATATATTCTAATACTTTTGTGATGTTTTACATTAAATATGAGATTAGAAAGTACAACTGGTTTGAAATTATATTCTTTCAGATGTGTATAGCTTAGTAGTTGGTAATGGAATTCACTCCATTGGGTTTTGCTCAACTTTCTCTCTTAACTTAGCCTTGTGTGTCTATCTTCTCAACACACATTTAACTTCTTATCTTCATAAATATTTTTTTCATTATGATTTACTAAATGCTTTAGGTATTCAACTTTGCAAACGTACCTTAGATTCATATATAAACATCTTATACTTTTGATTCATCTACAAATAATCATTGTGCACTAAAACATGTTTGGTACTCTTGAGACATTTGTGTATTCATGTATATAACTAAGTACACATGAGTGCACACACACACACACACACACACACACACGTGTGTGTGTGTGTGTGTGTGTGTGTGTGTGAGAGAGAGAGAGAGAGAGAGAGAGAGAGAGAGAGAGAGAGAGAGAGAGAGAGAGAGAGAGAGAGAGAGAGAGAGAGAGAGAGAGAGAGAGAGAGAGAGAGAGAGAGAATGCCAATAGTGATGGAGAAAACGAGTTTCTTGCCTTTTGATTGGGCCATGTTTGCCCTAAAGTTTATTTGAAGGGAATTTGAAGTGCATTTGAAATGCTTGAAAATGACGTGTGACTTTAGAAATTTCTAGAGAGAGAACATGTGACTTTAGAAATTCATAGAAAGAGAAGTTTCTAGATAGAGATAAAGGTATGAAAGGGCAGAGAGAGAGAGAGAGAGAGAGAGAGAGAGAGAGAGAGAGAGAGAGAGAGAGAGAGAGAGAGAGAGAGAGAGAGAGAGAGAGAGAGAGAGAGAGAGAGAGAGAGAGATTACATGTTCAAATAAGTGCTTCAAATGCCTTCAAAAAAATATCCTATAGAAACTTGAAACCTATAAGAGAGAGAGAGAGAGAGAGAGAGAGAGAGAGAGAGAGAGAGAGAGAGAGAGAGAGAGAGAGAGAGAGAGAGAGAGAGAGAGAGAGAGAGAGAGAGAGAGAGAGAGAGAGAGAGAGAGAGAGAGAGAGAGAGAGAGAGAGAGAGAGAACATGTTCAAATAAGTGATTCAAATGTCTTCAAAAAAATATCCTATAGAAACTTGAAACCTATAGATGTTGTAAATGTACATTTAAAAGACAATCTTATACATAAAAAAAATTGCCTAAATCATATTATCACATGAATGCATGACAATGTCATTTTCTTCAACTAATCACTTATCCAATTTATCTAAAATTTACACTAAAAAAACACTTTATTCTATTTTGTCACCTAAGATGTTGCATGACATGTGATTTTAGTACTTTAGTAGCTTTTTAATATTTGTATCATGTTATAAATTTGCAAATTAGTTTATTCTTTTTTAATTCTTTGGTGTTTATTCTAATTTGAATAAAAAAAGAGCTATCTAAATTCTTTTTTCTGAAGAAAAACAATTTTAAAAATCGATGGCAATGTCATCTTAATAGGAATATGATGGTACTGCACATTTGCAACATGTGTTCAAATGAAATAAAATAAAACAGGTCTCATATAATCATCTTGAATGGATAGCGTGTGTCATTTTACCAATAAAGTTCTTTAGAAATAAACTATGACTTGTAGCTCCTTGTTTTTCAGATGAACTATAAAGACATTTTTTGGTGTCATTGTGACGTTTAAATCAATTTTATAAGAAAATGAATTGTCATTATCATTTCAGCTATTATATTTGTGTGATACTTATCTTTTTGGCAAACATGTTATTTATGGATCACAACCATGACCATATAATCAACTATAGCCTAATGACACATTGAGTTGTAGCTAACTATCTTGAGTATAAAATAGCTAGAGTTAAATTGAAGTATAATGATTGTGTCCATAATCAATAAAATTCAATACTTTTTTCATTCTTATCTAAGATAGAAGATAATTTGACTGCAAGACATTTGAAAAAGTGAAATATTTTGATACTAAAGTCACACATTATATTATGTCATTTATGTAAAACTTCACAAATTTCATCTTTTTTTTTTTCTGTATCTCATAATGATATTCATATGATATTACACATGCGATATTAATAAATAAGAATAGCTTCAATCCATCATTAAGATACTAAAAATATTTCTTATTCTTTAATTTCAAATGCATTTTATAAATTATGTGGGTTTAATCAAGCATTTGGTTTTTTAACTCATTGTTTTAGTATATCCATCTCAAGACCTTTTTAGTCAATAAATACTAGCTCATTTTACTACCAAATATGAAAGAGCAAAAAAATGCATCATATTCTTCATTAGGATCTATTCTCTAAGTCAAAAATTTTGAGCAAGGAGTGAGTCTTTTATTGATGGTTATTGTTTTTGTCTCATTTTTCAATCGGAGCCATCCTTGGAGGGAACCTAGAACACAACCATTCTCCACTTATTGGTAGATTTTGAGAGATTTTATATAGATTTATTGATATGTATTTAGAACTAAATGTCAACTAGCTTAGTTGGTTTAATTTTGCAATTTGGAGGCCAAAGTGAAATTTCAATTTAGAGATACATTTCTTAATGTGAATTAGGCCTAAAAATAGTGTCTTTATCAAGTATATAAGTGGATAAGGTCGTATT
The DNA here is from genome assembly GCA_029204225.1 of Diphasiastrum complanatum. Taxonomy (NCBI): domain Eukaryota; kingdom Viridiplantae; phylum Streptophyta; class Lycopodiopsida; order Lycopodiales; family Lycopodiaceae; genus Diphasiastrum; species Diphasiastrum complanatum. Next base: position 54,556,780 of record CM055097.1, read on the forward strand.
TGGAGCTACTCCTATTGGTTAGTTGAGATACATTGCATCTAGTCAAGTTACCTAGAAGTTTCTATTTTAGGGCAAGTGGCCAAATGACATTATGGCTGTTATAAATAGCTATAAGAATGTGAATAAATCATCTTCTTGTTTTCATTTTATGTGGAGAACATTTCTCTTTTTATTCTATGTCCATCTCTTTCATATTTCTCATGATATCTTGAGTTCTAATTTGTAGAATGTGGTGCCTTAAAATTTGCGACCATCATTACCAAATCGTGGACACTGAGGACGATTTCCAAGTGAAGTTGCGAATTCCTGCCAAAAAAGTCTATATATAGACCTCCACCCTTCTCTCCACGAATTCATTTTGGATTGATGCTCTCGAGTTCATGCCAAATTTTTTCAAAATTTTCAAAATTCTCAGAGCAATCTAAAATCACTACTATCATGGCCTCCCGCAATTTGTATCAAGAATTACGCCAAGCAACTCACCCTGGTCAAGGATATCCTCACAATCCTTGGCTTTGATCTGACTCTTTTCCGGGACCAGCAGAGCGAGAGCCTCATCCGAGCGGCCTACTCCACCTATTCGAATGAATTTCAAACTTTCAGGCTTACCTCTAAGAGTGGCAGCTATACCATCATCAACGTCATGCATTAATTGTAACTGATCCATAGTGACATGCAAGGCATGCACAATGTGTAATGGACACATGCATGATGATTTGTACATATCTAGTTAGAACTAGCACACTTGGAAAAAGTTGGTAGAGTTTCATGCATGAGAAGTGACAAATGTCACATAGACTCTAGTTTTCACTTTAGATGTCATAAATGATGGATGGATGTGGTTCTACCTTGAGCTACCTCAAACTCCATAAATATGTGTAGCTCTCCTCATATTCTGTGATGAAGAACCAAAGCTTTGTAGCTATCTCATGCCATTTTGGATCCACACACTTTTTGTTTGTTATCTCTCTATCTTTTTCTCTCTAACTTGTGTTGAGGCTAATGCTAATACACTGATATATTGTACTTTTGCTCATTATTGATCTATTGCTATCATATTCTAATGCTTAGCACGCTAGATTGTGGTTAAGCCATATCTTTAGAACTAGATCTTGTTAATCAATCTAGAATCAAGTTACTGTGCTAATCACAAGCCTTAATTAGATCCATCATACTTTTGGAAATTCTCCACACGTGTGAATTCTGAAAATTTTGTCACTAGCATGGTAGATGCATGATTTCTAGCTTGTAGATGAATCTAGACGTGCACTCAGCCAAAGATCTAATGATCCATTAAGCATGTTTTGGATCTGAATTTTGCACATGGTATCAGAATAGGTTGTAGGCTAAAGTTGGTGGATTTTCCAAATCTAGAGGTGGATTTGAGGTCGTCATCAATTCTATGTGGAAGAGTGGTTTCTATCTGAAATCAAGCATTTTCAAGTGTAGAAAGTGGATCTTTGTGATCCTAGCTTCATTCTCTCTCTCTCTCTCTCTCTCTCTCTCTCTCTCTCTCTCTCTCTCTCTCTCTCTCTCTCTCTCTCTCTCTCTCTCTCTCTCTCTCTCTCTCTCTCTCTCTCTCTCTCTCTCTCTCTCTCTCTCTCTCTCTCTCTCTCTCTCTCTCTCTCTCTCTCTCTCTCTCTCTCTCTCTCACACACACACACACACACACACACATGGATTCTTCCTCATCTTTATTTGCCATGTCTTAAGCACAGAATACTACAAATAGACAGTCGCTTGTATTAACAAGTTTTTTTGACTTGCCCATGCTTCAAAATTCTTAATAGACTTTTCTTATGAAGTTAAGAAAGCTCCTAAATAAAAGGTTTTTTTTTTAAAAAAAGACTACACTATACAAAGGGTTTTTTTAAAAAAAGGAGGGAAAATATAATTTCCACCTCTTTTTAAACGCATACCACCTTCCGGAAAATTTCAAAATGAGGCTCTACATAAACCTGCAGTTTTTGACACTTTCTCTTCACAATACTAAGAGGAGCTTCTTCGGTTTCTTACCTACAATGCGCCCTACTGGTGGCAATCATTCACAAAGATCTGAATGGTCTGCTCTCGTTTTTCTCCTCTTGCTTTCTCGTAACTTCGGAGAGGATGCTCTCAATGCTGTGTAGATACTTATCAGCAAACGCTATCCTTACTTATGTTTGCCAACAATGGATCGTATTTTAGTTTCTTCTATCAACACTGAGGCACATCCTGCCCAGAGGGTAGCGATGGAGGCCTTATATATTTGATAAAATCTAGTTCCCATCGCTTCTCAGAATGGTATATCATAAGCCACGAGTTGATAGCTCATATGTGGCTGTCTCTTGAAGCTTTTTTGATCTAATCAAGCATCTGTCCAGCGATGGACAATATGCTATCTTTATCAGCTTTCCTCATATCATATGGAGTAGGATATGCATGGAGTCCAGTGATGGACAACATGCTCTCCTTCTCACTTTTCTTCATAATATGTGAAGAATGATATGCATGAAGTTCAGCGATGGACTACATACATTCATTCTCACTTCTGAGATTGAGCATTTGATAAAAATTGAGTAGGAAGTCTAGCGATGGACTACATGCATCCATAATCTTATTTGAGAGTAGGGTTTCCACCAAACACATGAGGAAGGTCCAGCGATGGACTACTTGCTTATTCTCTCTCTTTTGAAAGTATACTTTTTTGCTAATAATACATAAGAAGTCCAGCGATGGATTGTAAGCATTTACATTCACTTGGAAGGAAATGTGCTTATGATAAATGCATGAGGAGCCCTACGATGGACAACAGGCTCTTCCTTGTTTGATTTTACTCAATATAAGCAATATGAGGAAGATCCAGCAATGGACTCCTATTATGGTCTTTGCAAAATAATATAGTGGGATTATGAACCTTTTGGCTCATCATCCTACTATAAACATTTTTCGCTTTTGCTCTCTATAACATATTTTTTTCTACTTTCTAAAAAGTCTAAGATGGTTTACGTGTAAGAAGTGATATATGCTCTCTAGTTCTATATAATCAAAGCGGTAACACTTTTTACCTATAATAGTGCGTTTGTGCGATAAGACAGCGACAACCGTTATTACACTTTGGTTCTTACTTGAACCAAGCATTATCATTTTCAAAGCAAAGGTATGCTGGTTACCAATATTCTATAGAACAAAAAATACACACCGCTTACATTTTTTCATTTATGTTATCACTATTAAATGACTACATATGTGTTCTCTATGGTTTAAAGATAGCACTTCTACAACAAAACTATTATGGCAACATCTCAGGAAGTCTCGTCTACAGGCATTCAGCTATGGCTTTTCGCTACCAATTTGGATGCGAAGGCTTCAACACACGGACAAGTAAAGGGTTTTATGCAAAAGAAATACAATAACCATGGTTACGATTCTTTTAAATGCGTCTTCTTTCTACAAAAAGATGTACTCTAGTTAAAAAATATTCTCTAATGAACGTCACGGTAAGGGCTCCAATTAAGACGGTCTTAGACAACATGGAAATGCATAAGACACGTGGTCTCTACGTAGTATGGCACAGACGTGCCCTAATACCTAGTAAATACATTGGAAATCACTTACTAAATGATCCAATCTGTCTATCCAAAACAATGTCCACATATCATGATCTTTATGTGATTCCCACATAAAAATCATGATACTACCTTTCCACACCCTGTCAAGTGTCACTTTAGACCTTTGGTGAGATACAACTGGAAAGCATGGATATGCTCAGGAGTATGGACAACAGTGCATGACATACCTTACACCGTAAGGGTCACTTGGGTCAATATAGCATGGATGTGCTCTGATACCAGCACACGTGTCCACACCAGGTCTTTTGGCTAAGTAAAACTTTAAACGGTTAAAACTTTTCATACTCTTATAAACATAAAATGAACTGATACCGTAGGCTGATCAGTATGGCGCTCACCCTGATACGATGATATAACGGCTTGGCCTATCGCTAAAACATTATACGTTTGGGAAGACTGGACTAAGTTTTATAATGCTATTCAAAGCTATTAAGTAGTATAACTTCTTTTGGACATAAATAACAACTGTCGTTCAACTATGACACCTGTCTTCCTCACTGAACTAACTTGAGCGGTTTTGTTTTGTGGGATGGTGGCAGGTATCAGCTGGACGTCTTAAAAGGGGTTATTCTTTATGGTGCTTTCTAGTACTATATTTTACTTTTCAGTTGTATTTTACCTTGTTGGATTATGAATAAAGGCTTCAAAGAGCTTCAGTCTTGCTTTGTCAAGAGGAACTAAGTGCAGTCTTATACCTCTCTCTCTTGCATCCTGGTGGTGTAAATCCGACTATTCCTTGGTTGAGATAGTACTGAAACTCTTATCTTTTATCCGATTCATAGGCTAACAAAGGTTTATTTTCATGATTTAGTCGACAAGACGGTTTCAGAATGCTGCTGCTTTGGGTTATGGGGAGCCCCTTCATCCGCCTAACCATTTTGTTCAGACTTTGATATGCTATATGAAAAAGGCCATTGAAATGCATAATTTTATCATTGACACTGATAGGGCCACTTGTTCTTCTGACAGACCTAAGGATAAGATTCTATGTCTTATTGATTTACTTGAGACTATTGACTGGGTTAAGATTTATCTTGATTTTGTTTAGAAAAAAGATACTCTGAGTTTAGTGGAAAATCTTTATAGTCGTCTCAATGATTTCGTCGAAAGATTTGAAGAGGAAGAAAAGTTCTGCAATTTACACATTAGAAAAGTTTTCACGTGCCTGGAAAATGAAAATGGTATCACACCTACTATTATTTCCCCTTCTATATCTGATGCACCTCTTTCACCACATCCTCTTGTCTTTACGAATGACCTTGACGAGGATAGCGCCTCCCAGTTGGAAATCTTTTTCCAAGACATCTATGACATTGGTGACCTTTCTTCTTATGATTTTTGCCAATCTAAAAGCTGCCAAGTTCCTTTTGTCCCCAACAAAATTATCAAATACAAATCTACTCTTACTTCATATAAACTTTGGAGTCTGCCTTCTGTCAACTTCCTTGCACCCATCCCAATCGATCTTTGGATTATGATGACTCATCTGACAGAAAAAGAGATAGAAGTCTACAAGTTAGCCGCCCTGCATAAAAAAGCTTCTCTTGAGACTCATGTAGCCTTCGACACCATAATCTGCATGAATAAGTTTGGACCTTCTAGGTGTGAACTTCTTCCAGTTTTTGTCACCCTGATTTGTGTCTAACCACAATACACAAGTTCCATCAACTTCATGCTTAGAACCATCTCCAAGTATAGTTAATCTCAAAGAATTCATCTTCTTATAGTAAGATAAAATTTGTTTTGAGGAAACAAAATGTGAGGTGGCTCCCGAATCAAGTACTACTTCTCGACTTTTTGAATTCGATGAACAACATAGATCAGCACAAAAATATGTTGCTAATTTTCTTGTCGTTCTCTCTTATGTTGCTCTGGAGCATTCTGCCTTTTTTTTCGACAAAATTTGAATATGAAGGTTCACTTCGATTCCGCTCTCTCTTGTTCCTGGGATTTTGATAACAGTCTACTGCAGCATGACCCCATTTATGACAATGAATACAATCAATATTTGGATTCAATCAACAATTGTCTTTTGTATGACCTGGTCTTTTGCATCTATTACAAATCTTCCTATCACCTGAATCTTTCTGTTGATTTCTTGATTGTCAGTCATTTGTCTTGGATTCGTCTGAATGATTTCCATTCTTCTTAAACGACTCCCTCTTAGACTTTTTATTCTTTTGAGTAAATAGAGCTTTTTTTAAATCACCATTATCGTCATAGCATTCGCGAGCTTCTACTTCCTCTTTTACTCTATCTATCGCCTTTTGAAGTGTCATAGATGAATCTTTCGCCAGTAAAGTTTGAGTTGTGTGGAATGACTTGGGTAGGGCTCGAAGAAAATAGCTAAGTTGTTTTTCCTTTGAGATTGCATTTTCGGTGCCGAAATAAACAGATCCTTTATCTTTCATACGAAAGAGGTCAGATCTTTGCCGTCCCATTGTAGGTAGGTCAGTTGATCCTCCAAGAACATGATCTGATTTCGTGATCGAGTCTCATTCATGGTTTGCAATTCTCCCCCACAATTCATTTACGTTCAAAAGAAATGAAAGATCTAGTATTATGATGTCATTCACTGAAGACATAAAAATTGCTATAGCTTTATCATTTTTCTCTCGTCATTCATGAAGTTCTTTGCTAGGAGTAATTTGCTTCTCTTCTGTTGCATCTACCCATTGCCAAAGACCTTCACCCTTCAGTATGAGTGAAGTTTTTAACTTCTAGACTAAAAAATTTGAACCTCCTATATCCAAGTCGCACTGATCTTAGACTGAATGCTACTCATTGAAGACATCTTCTAATCTTTCAAATAAGCTCCAAATACGGCTGTTGATGGACGTGTCAGCTCTTAGGAATATAAGTGATTAGATCTTGTCAATCTACTTTAATTTGTCAAGAGAAGTATGCTAATTATATTCTAGAAAGATTTCATATGGTAGATGCAAAAGCTTGTGATACACCTATGGAGTCTCATGTAAAGCTAACTATAAGAGGTAGTGAAAGATCCTTCAAGGACAATACTCTCTATAGGAAGCTAGTTGGTTCACTCATCTGTCTAACCATTACTAATCCAGATCTAAGCTATTGTATTGGAAGATTGAGCCAATTCGTGCAAGATCCTAGTGAGGAGCATTGGAAGCTAGGAAAATGAGTTTTGAGGTACATCATTGGTACTCGAGATTTTGGCATATTGTATGAGGGATCATCACCTAACTTGTTTGGATTTTCAGATTTGGACTATACTAGAGATATAATGGATAGGAAATGCATTAGTGCTCATTGTATTTTCATAGGTGATGGAGCTATATATATCATGGATGTGAAAGAAACAAGCCACTATCTCATTGTCATCTAGTGAACTGAGTACAAAGCTCTTACACATTGCACAAAGAAGATGGTATGGATCAAGAGGATGATCAAGGATCTTCACTTGCTGGAATTTTTCAGAGATCCCAATCATCTTTTGTGACAATCTATCAGTCCAAAGGTTGGCAACCAATCCTTTCTTTCATGCTAGGAGCAAGCATATTGAGGTGGCATATCATTTTGTGAGGGAGCAAGCCATAGCAAAGGAGGTGGAGCTTCAACATGTGTCCTCAAGGGAATGTGTAGTTGATATCTTCACCAAAGCATTGGGAAAGCACTTGTTCATGAAGCATAGGACATCATTTAGAGTGTTATCAAAGTCCATGCTAAAACTAGTTGAAGAGAGAGTGTGAGAAATTCAACTAGTTTAGTCATATTTGCTACATTTTTTTATTTGGCATTTGAGGCCAATTTCAAATTAAACTTATAGTTTGCTTTTCAAAGTTATATTAGTCTAAAAGCATTTGAATAAATACTTTTTGAAATTGTGGGAAAGTTAGAAGTCGAGTTTGAGTAGATTTGAATGTAGGGTACATTGAATCTAGTCCAAAAAATAGTAGGGTTTTTCATATTGGAGGGAACCCAAGTGGCAATTTAGGTTTTGGACCTACTATAAAAGGATGTAACTCCTGCGAAGAGAGGGTACTCTCTCTCTTATCTCATTCACGCTTATACATGGTTCTCTTGGGTTCTACTATCCATTCGTGCACTATACTTGTGATATCTTGCAATTCTATGTGTAGAATGATCATTAATTGCTATTTTCAGATCCACACGCGTGAAATACATTAAGGTACTGTAATTGTACGAACATCAACAACAAGATTGGTGAGTTGTTTGTGTTTGTAACCAAATATCAATTGTAGATTTGAATGTTAATGGATCCCAAATCCTTCAGACATACTATCAGTATGACAGTAACTTAATTTGAAAATCTTGATCAGAATTTTCTCTTAAAGAAAATGAAATTGAACTTCAATGTATTTAGTTCTAGAGTGAGTTTGTGGGTTTAAAGATAGAGCTATGTAGCTCTGATTGTCTCAATGGAGTATGGTTGGTCTGAATAGAGAGAACATCAAATCTTGAAGAAATTTTTTGGCTAGATGATTTCCTTTACTGTAAAGATGGCTGCGACATATTTGGACTCTATGGAAGCCAAAGAAATGCATTTATATTTTCGACTATTCATGATATGGGTCCTCCTGCTAGGAAGCATAAGTAGCCAGAAGTGGACCTCCGTGTGTCCACATCTCCAGCCCAATCAGAGTTGGAATAGGTATGTAAAGTTAAAGCATCCTCTGTATATTTGTTATAACACAGAGGATAGTGCTTTGTGGCTTGAATGTATCTTAGTACTCTCAGTAGAGCCTTCCAGTGAGATAGGCCGGGATTCGACATAAATTGTGCCAATGCACTGATTGTATAGACAAGATCGGGTCGAGTGTAGACCATAGCATACATGATCGATCCGAATATCGATTGATAGGGGTGTTTGCACATCTCCATCTTCTTTGCTTCAGTTATCAAACACATGTCCTTTGACAGTTTGAATCCTAGATCCATAGGCGAGTCTATCGACTTGCAGGCTTCCATGCCATTTGGATGCCAAAATTTGATGCTCTTGTTCTACTACCGAGAGTTCGTGTATATGGTCTTCATTCTTTCTACATGCTACTCCAAGTTGTTTGCATACCATCTCATGCACTATGGTTGGTTGTGAAAATACTTTAACTTTGCAACAATCTTCAGTTCATATTTATCCTTCATCCTTTTCCACATTCCATTGCTTCTCATACCGGCTTTGATTTACATTAATGATCGCTTCACTTTTTGAAGATATAGTGATCACATTTCTTCTTTTCCATGTAATTTTTCTTTGATTTTTCTTTGCAGGCTGTTCTTATGCTCCATCTATGACAAACTAGAGTCATTGTTTGGGTAGGATCTTTACTTTAAGCTTTGATAGTTGACACCATAAAAAATGATAATAATATCTTGTTACACATTTGCAATCATATCTAAAAATAGTTAGCTATAAGTGACCTACTTTGATACCATTAGAAACTTTGTGTATCCTCTAATTTAAGATTGTTCAAATGATGATCAAATGGTTATCAATTCGAGTTTGATTCAAATGTTTTCAAGCTTGATTTCAATTTGAATATTAATTGAACATCTGTCAAATATTCAAATGTGAGCTATTTGACTATCCAACAAACAATATTCAAATTTTGATGTCATCCGAGTAATTAAATAAATAATAGTCATTTGAATTAGTTAGTCATTGTAGGATGAACTAATAGAAACAGAGGACATCAAACTTGCTGCTATGATGTTGACTAATACAATCCTCAATTTGAAAAGAAAAAGACAATAGGATGATGCTAATATTAGTATAACTTTGTGTGTTATGCATATTTGCTTAAGTTTCTTACTACTTTAGCCCCTTCTTAGCATGTATGTCTAATTTAGAGTTTATGTGATTTAGTTGTGTGTAGAGAGAGAGAGGAGGGCGTGGAGTCCTAGTTAGGGGAGAGAATAAAAAGGAGGGAAAAGAGAGAGTGTGAAAGAGAGAGTGTGAGAGATAAAGAGTGAGTTGATGTTTGTTTTGGTTATGTTTTGTAGTTTCCATGCAAGATTACTTGTAAGTGGAAGTAGATTTCTTATTTAGTTTTGTTGCAAGCATCTCAAAGGTTCCTAGGATCGAGCCCACTCCTCGGACTATACACGACTTAGAAAGAACATGGGAGCATTGCCCTCTTCTTGACAACATTGGCGCCGTTGTCGGGGAGCCAAATGCATGCCAACATTTCTTGTTTTACTTTTATTTTTTCCTTGCTTTTGTTGTAATGACTGGTCACTAGTTCTTAGGAGCTATTTTGTAAATTTTTTATTGCATCTTTTGCTTGTGATTTGTATGTTTTGAGCATATGGATGTGTGGTCCTATCATTGAACTAGTATTTCTCCACAAAATAGAGGAAAAAATAGCCTCTAATCTATTCTTAAATCTATTGTGAAAGTGCCCCATATATTGAAAATTCAATAAATAATTGAAGAAATACCTCCATCCTATTTGCATTTCCCAGGACTGCAAAACTTGCTATCTAAGTTCTCCAAATTGTTCTTCTCCTTGTTTCAAATTTGGAGCTTCATAAGACACAAATCAGTCATAATAGAAAAAGGAGAAAGGCTCGAGGATCTTGGTTAGTTTTACCAACCGAGGCATATCTGCTCAACTAGATATAGTGTTGGGTCTAGAACCTTGTATCCATTACAATCATTAGCTCCATGATAGACAATTTCGTCAAATTCAACATCTCTACTTGATAAAACCCTTTTTCTACTAGGATTGTATATCCTATAGCCTAGTGAATTAGTCAAGTATCCAACCAAAATGGTTAGAATGGACTTCTCATCTACCTTCTTTCTATTCTCCTTGGGTGTGTCCATGTGGGTTACACATATGAAGATTCTTGTGTGTGAGAGACTAGGATTTTGACCTACCCATGAGAGATTAGGTCTTGCCTTCTATGATGGATATGGAGTGACTTTGCAGGTATATTGTAGTTGCAATTGCCTTTGCCCAAAAGGACTTAGGCAATTGGGCTTGTGCCACCATGCATCTTGTTGTCTCCATCAATCATCACTCAGCCACCCCATTATGTTGAGGTGTGTAGGAGATAGTGTACTATCTCTATATTCCTCTATCATTATAGAAATGTGTGAACTCTCCACTATTTTTAGATTTGAGTGTCCTCAACTTCTTAGATGTCTGCCTTTCTACGAATGCAAGAATTTTTTAATTCAACACTTATGACTCAAATTTTAAATAGTAGATAATAGTCATTTAACTGAAATCTGAGGACCTCAATTTTTAACTAGGTACCAACTCCCAAAGGCACTGACCACTTGCATGAAAAGTTAAGCAACATAACACAAAATAAATTATGAAAATATTTACACTAGGAAATTAAGAATCTCATAGAAGGACACGTAGACCAGTCTCTGGGCAGACAACATGATCTTTAATGAATATCTATGGTTTGGAGAATATTCTTAAATCCAATATTTTCTAGTGAAAAATATTTTAGAATGCTTCTTTCACTGATCCTCATACGTGTCTGAGCACTGAATTCCATACAGTGCCAGATCAGGTCCAATCAATGTGATAATGATCCGGTCCAATCAATGTGATAATGATCCTTCTTGATCCAAAAATCTCAAAGATAGCAAAGGAGATGCAACTACACTCTCTAAATCTTGATTTCAAGGAAAATTTTTGCATCACCCTTGATGTATGCATAAATATCTTAGGTAGGCTCTAATTCCATGTTGAATTTCAAACCCATGAGAGTGCTCAAAAGTGTGATTATGATCTCCTAAGACTTGGTGATTGCACAAAGATCAAACATAGAGTGAAATCCAAGATCTATTTAAAAAAAGTAACGCAAGAGCACTAGGTATCATGCATATATCAAACATCAAAGTACATTCACACGTGTGAAGACTTGTGGATGAAAAAACTAAGTGTGGAAAGCCTTGCTCTCTGGTAGAGAGAGAATCCAACAATCAATGCTCAGGTAGAGAGCGAAAGAAAATATGACCCAAAAAGTAGTAAATCTCATTAACTCCAAAAACCTCAAAGTACAAATGAACCTATCACATCCTTTCATTGGAACCTTTTTCTCCTCCTCTTAATATGATTGGCTGAGTGACTTATGAGTCCTCAAACTTGATTGGACCAAATTGGTGAAAAGCTCTCTTTTGATCGGTCACTAGATCTCATGCCAACACATAGGGATGAGTCACATATCCAACCTAATCTTGACACTTGTAGCAAGCCTAAGCTAGCTCGATCCACATCAAATGTTACTTTTGGCCGAATCATGGAATTACAAGTGTCCTTACTCAAGTTGCCTCTTAAGTCAAAATTGGCCCTATCACCAACTCACACATGGATGGACATAGAAAAATTTATTAAACCCCTAGACTCAACACTACATTGGTGAGCATTATTTTGATGTGGGAGTTGTACTAGCATATTGGATGGTTTTGCAAATGGAAATGAATCTATTGGAGGCTCATTATATCACTCATCCATGGCTAAGTTCTCAACTGTTGAGCTACTTGGTGCCAATACTTGGAGATTGTCAATTTTTGGTGAATTCATGGTCATTTTCTTATGTCAAGTAGATCTTGAAGATGGACTAGTGCTACCACTTAGTTATATGGAGTCATGTGGTGTTGGATTAGCATCATTGATGTGTGCACTTACTCATGGATTTCCAAGGTTTGATGGTTTATTGTGGAAAGATGGAGATGGAGGCTCATTCATGGAGTTTTATGGTGGAGACATATCAAGAAAGGACAAACTTGGAGGAGACAAGCAAGCAAATGGTCATCACTCACATTTATGGTTTGGTTGCTATAGCTTTCCAGAGAGTTCAAATTTTGAAGCATGGAGGAATCATTTCATTTACCTATTTGGTTCTTCATGTTCTAGTTACATCTTGATGTGTAAAATTGATGTAAGAAATAGTGAAACATCCAATTGGGACACTATTCTCTATGTCAATTATGAAAGATTCTTTAGAACCTTAGAAAGGAGATATATAATTAGGATGGAGGTCATTCTAAAGTTGGATCAAAGTAGTATGGCCAAAACTATGCCAAAACAAGTTGAAGAGGGAGTGTGAGAGATTTCAACAAGTTTAGTCATAATTTGGTAAATTGTCAATTGAGGCCAAAACTCATTTTAGACTTAGAGATAGACTTTTTGAAGTTATATTAGTTTAAAATACATTCAATAAACACTTTCTGAAAGTGTGGGAAAGTTGTTAGTTGAGTTTGAGAGAGATTCAAATTTGAACTTTGGGTTCATTGAATCTAGTCCCAAAATAGTAGGGTTTTTCATATTGGGGGGAAAGCCAAGTGGCAAAGTAGGGTTTGGACCTGTTATATATTGTTGTAACTCATGGAGAAAGGGATCTTCTCTCTTCTCTCTCATTTCATCATTATACATGATTCTCTTTGGATACTTCTACTACTCATTGGTGCACTCTCATGATGTTATCTTGCAATTTTGTGTAGAATGATCATTTATTGTTATTTTTGGTTCCACATGTGTGAAATATAGTAGGGTACTATAATTGTACGACCAACAACATATTTTGTGTCTTGGTTCATGTTTGATCAGTATCTCTTAGAGTTTGCATCTCATTTTGTATGTAAATGCTGATTTTTCTACATTGGCAAGATTGTTGGTTTGCTCTCTTTGTAACCAAAAATCAGGGACATGGATATGGATATTGAATGATCTGAAATCCTTCACACTTAACAAATGACATTCTCTATTACTTCATTGCAGACTTCTAGTAGGGCCTTGTGGACACCTACTTGCTACCAACTGGAGTGAAATATTACGATTCTCCAAAGTGGAGCTATAGTAATCTCTGGAAAACTAGCAACAACATCTTTGACTTCTGTGTACTTAAATGGTCAATCATCATTCAATGAGCCCACAAGCTTAAACTCGTATGGAATATCATTGATGTTGAGAGTGTAAGGTCTTCTCTTTACAAACTTGGAGATCTCCCTAGCATCACTTTGTTGTATTGTGTAAAAACAAGGAGGATCTATTGGATTTATTTCCTCTACTCTCCTAAATCCTTTGTTAATCTGCCTCCATTCATGTTGCTGCATTTTACTTGTGCTGTCTCACAATCTGCACATTTACACGTAAAATCAGATAGGCAAAAAAGGCGAAAGTTGCAACAGTCTGTATTTCTACTCACAATTTATGATAGGCGAAAAATGTGATAGTTGCATAGCCTGCATATTTACAGACGAACTTGAACAGGCGAAAAAAATACAAAAAATGCGACACTGCATTTTTTCACGCATTTTATGACAGGCGAAAAATGAAAAAATTGTGACACTACATTTTTTACATGCATTTTATGACAGGCAAAAAATGCGACACTACATTTCTACACGCATTTTATGACAGGCAAAAAATACGAACTACATTTTTACATGCAATTTATGAAAGACGACACTTGCCTTTAAAGATGCGACACTTGTCTTTAAAAGGACGACGGTTACCTTTAGATAAGGACAAGACCAAAGGCCAAAGGGTGTCACAATCAACATTAATTTTTGGCGAAGCCCGATGTCGCAGCCTCCTCATGCTCGTTCTATGCAAAATGCGATCAGATTTGACAACAACAACAATAGCCACCCACGAGCTCCTACAAACAGCACAACCACTTTTGTACCTTCTTCATCTACACACTCGTAAAATTTATGTATATAGTGAATACCATCTCGGTATTCAGCAAGAATCGTCAAACAAGTAGAAAATAAGCGCAAAAAGTGTCGCATAAGCAAGATAAGCGAAATCAACAAGCAAAAAATACAGCTTGATTTTTGTAACATGTGAGACAGACATTGTACATGCTTTCACGCATTGATTTTTTCTTTCAGACAGATTGTCAATAATAGGTTCATATCCTTTACAGGTTTTAGTTAGCTTTGTGAGTACGTGGTTTCGCCCGCTATTGTCTTCTGCTCACCTACATTATTGACTTATATATTTTGTTATACTTAATCCAATTACAACTCTGTCTGGTTCTGCGTTTTGATTTGTGTTATACAGCAATGCTATTTCATGTTCTGTCTGGCCATCTGATTGATTTGTCTGGTTGTATGCTCATCACTTCCGCTACCACCATGCATTAAAAGCTTTAAAATTATTATGTTCTTGTGTTCACCTACTAAGTCACCAGTAGTGCATGCATTGAGAGAAAATAAAAAAAAATTTCTCCGACATGGTATCAGAGCGATAGGTTACTATTATCTGATTATTTAGAGCTTAAATATAAAAAAAACCATCTGATTTCTCAAGCGGTTTTATGTCAGAGCTATTTCTGTAGCTTAATAAGCTTCCCACAGAACCTGATCCTACTAGCCAATAGGATAATTGCTTTCTCGTTCTATAATTTAGCACTAGATTTTCACACTTAAGTCACTGATAGTTACTCCTATCACCTAGACTAATCTTCCACATGGATTCCCAAGGAAAATCTAGTCCTATCATGGACAAGCTTGATGGAGCCAATTACCATCTGTGAAAATTTAAGTTGAGAACTGTGCTAATGGCTAAGGAGTTGTATAATGTTGTTACAGGTGCAGAGGAAATACCTGAAGTTGATGACGTAGCAATATCCAGATGGAAGCTGAAGGATGGCAAAGCACAGTGCACTGATCATCCTCAACATTTCGATACTCAGCTCAACCATATATTTGAAGCTCAGACATCCAAGAAAGTTTGGGACATCTTGAGCACATTATATGAAGTGCAAGATATAGCTCCCAAGCTATATCTTAGAAAGAAATTGTACTCTCTCAAGATGGCAAATGGTGATTCCCTAGAATCACATCAACAAGTTCAAGAACCTACTGAAGCAAATGGCCGCTGTCAGATCTGTCATAGACGATCAAGATGCAATAATGCAACTACTTACAAGCTTGCAAGCTCATACGACAGCTGGGTGATGATCATCACAAGGCATCCAAAGCTGACTCGTTCAAGAGTCATTACAATGTTGTTGTAGAAAGACACGTGGAGGAATGAAACCTCCAGTTCCTCAATTGATTCTCACACCTTGTATACCAAACAGAGGCCAGAGTATGTAGAAGAAGAAGAAAGGCCTGAAGCAATCAAATCAAGACCAGAAACCAACACAACACAAAGAATAGTGAAATCCACAAACTAAGAAGAAGCTGTTCTGTAGATACTGCAAGAGAAACAACCACGAGATTCAAGACTGCCAGATATTACAAGCAAAGAACAATAGAAAGAGACAGTCAAATCAAGTGGCCAATGCAGCTACAGAAGCTCCACAGCCTATTCAAAAAATGGATCATGATGTCTTCATGAACAAGCATCAAGGAGCATCTAACGATAGTTCTTGGTTCCTGGACTCTGGCGCCACTCAGCATATGACCAGTCTCATTGGCTGTTTTGAGTCCTATACATGCTACGGCACCAACAGATATGTTCACCTTGGCGATAATACCACACAAGCTATTAAAGGTGAAGGTACTGTAAGATTAAGCTTTGCAAATGATCCGTCTAAGCTACTTTCTAAAGTCCTGTATGTATCCAACTTGTCTACAAATTTGCTCTCTGTAGAATCACAGATCTAGGACATAAAGTAGAATTTGAATGTGATTAATGCAAAGTAGTTGATAGGACAAGCAAGATCCTATCACTTGGAAAGAGACATGAATATTTATATAGATTAAATCATTGTTTTTCTGCCTCTAGTCAGGCGCTCAATACTTCCATTCAAGCAAATAAAAGTTTACTTTGGCATTATAGACTTCGTCACTTGAATTATGCTTCTGTACAACAAAAGTCTAAACTTTCTATTGTTCTTGATCTAGACTATCTTGATAGTCAAATCGAGTTACTTGTTTGTCAAGACTGCTTAGTTGGTAAATAGACTAGAAAACCATTTTGATCAAGCCATCAACATACTACTAGAGGATTGTTAGATGTTGTACATACAGACATTTGTGGCCCGATGCAAAATCTTTCTCTGAAGGATGCAAAGTATTTCATAGCTTTTATTGATGAATTTTCCAGAAGAACTATGGTGTACTTTATCAAGAAGGAATCAGAAGCTTTCAATTGCTTCAGAATACTCAAGGAGCAGAAAAAAGAATTGAAAGGACGATCAAAACCCTGAGGTCTGACAATGGTGGAGAGTACATCTCTACCGAATTTAGGAAGTACTACCAAAGCCAAGGCATTGAGCAACAATTTATCACTCCTTATTCTCCTCAGTCAAATGGCTTGGCTGAGAGGAAGAACCATACCCTGGTTGAATCAGCTAAATGTGTGATGCGCATGGATCATTGCCCAAGACCTTCTGGGCTACAGCTGTCTCCACTGCAGCTTACGTCCGAAATAGATGTTCAACCAAGGCTCTCTCAGACAGAACACCCCATGAGGTGTGAACAGGCTCTAAGCCTTCTGTTAAGAACCTACGAGTGTTCGGATGCATCACCTATGCACATATTTCAAAAGACACAAGGAAGAAATTCGACTTCCAAGGTCTCTAGACCATCCTGATTGGATACACTTTATCTAATAACACTTACAAGTTGTACGACCCCGATATCCAGCATATTTTGTTCAGTTGGGACACAGTTTTTATCGAAAATCAGTTCATCAACATCAAAGGCAAAGGCATGGTTCCAGGAGAATCTTCAACGCCTGCCATTGACATGCCAATTCGAGCTTCAAGCTCAAGTATGTCCATCATTGATCTACTATACGACAATGAATTAGATGAAGATGTTGCTGCTACCTAGCAACAAGTCCCAGGAATGATCCACTAATCAATTCCTCCAAGAAGATAAGCCGAGTGCGCACATAGCTCAAAGATATACTCCTGAGTCTACCTGTCTTATATATGTATATGTATGTATATATATATATATATACATACATACATACATACATATATATACATACATGCTTCTCTCCAGAGATCAGAGTCTTGTTGGCTAAGTGTCTCTTCGACTGTTGTCAGTTTCTATATGAGAGTATTCCTCTCTGATCAAGAACCAGTCGTGGTCATTAGTCGAAACTCCTACTGGTTGCAATATCATCGATTGCCAATGGATCTTTACAATGTCGATAAAACAATTGATCAAAGGAAGACAAGAATTTACTCAGATCTCCAACATTGACTACAGTGAGATTTTCAGTCCAATAGTCAAGCATTCATCGATCTGAGCCCTTCTATCATATGTTGTAGTAGCCGACCTTAAAGTGCATCGACTTGATGTACAAACAGCTTATCTGAATGGAGTTATAGAAGAAGACATCTACATGATCTAGCCTGAAGGATATATTTTGAAAGGTATGAAGAATCATGTCTGTACACTCCATAAGGCACTTTACGGCTTGAAACAGTCTTCCAGAGCTTGGTTTCAAAGGATCAACACATTCCTCATCCAACAAGGTTTCCAACCAAGTACTGCTAAACAGATTTGGTTAAGGATGCTAAACAGATGTTGTTTCCTGAGTTTGACATGACTAATCTGGGTGAAGCTCACTTCTGTCTGGGCATTCAAATCCACTGAGAAAGAGATATTAGTTCCAATAGAGGATTTAAAGTCCTTATCGAAACTAATAAAACATCCTACCATTACCACTATGTCATTAGCGCAAATAGAGGATTTAAAGTCCTCATTGAACCTCTACCATTACCACTATGTCATTAGCGCAAATAGCGAAACAACTGATTTATACTACTCAACAAAGGTACTTTCACAATGTTCTTAACATATATAATTTGATGAACTGTAAGTTAGCTCACTCACCGATGGATCTAGGCCTGCATCTGTCAAGAGACCAATGCCCTCAGACCAAGTAGGAAGAGGAGCAGATAAGAGAGTATCCTTATCGATCGATACTTGGATCTCTCATGTATGCAATGGTCTGTACAAGACCAAAGATCTCTTTTGCAGTAAGCTCACTCAGCCAATTTATGGCTAATCTTGGCATTACCCATTGGAAGGCTCTCATAAGAGTCATGAGGTATATTCGACCTACCATGGACCAATGCATCTGCTATGGAGAAGTCAACAACGACAATCTTCATCAGCTCACTGAATATTCTGATGCAAGCTGGGGAGGAGATGTATGCTGAATTCACATGTGTGGGACACCCTACACATGTATTTTTGATCTCCTAAGCACAATAACACCATAAAGATCAGACTAGCATTAGTTGTCAATAGGAAAGCTAATCATACAAGCAATATTACTGTGCTACAAGCAAGATCTGTCAACAAAACATAAGACAAAGCATCATAAATGCCTCTACTCGGCTAGAGAGAGAAAATAGAAAGTACAAAACTCGTGGAGAGAGAGAGGCCACAAAGAGCTTGTCTCCAAATTTGCACTACACACAAATTTCATCATTTTCTCAATGAGAGTACATCACATATATATAGATCCATGGACTCTTCTCCTACTTGAAGTTGAATTGGAGTTGTGGATCCACCTCTCAAGCTATCTAGACTTATCCAAGCCACCTCACTATGTCTAGTTGTGCCACATAGTCTTTTCATGCATTAAATGTGGCATGTAAAGTACAAATGGCAATTCCTATGGTAGCTCGAGTTTCTACTTCTACCTACCTTGAATATTTTATTCTAAGATGGGTCTTTACTAGGCCAAAAGAGCTCAATTCATCTTTGGCATTTTTAGGACCCATACTCACAACATTAGATAGATTTTTCAATATTTTGACACTCCTCCTAAAAATGTATCTAATGTGGATCAAGCATTGATCTTGAGATAAGACCAAGATTAGACCTATGCTTTGAGAAGGCACTTTTGCAAAGTGGCTTTGTGAGAAGATCAACAATACACGAAGATGTGTCGACATGTTCTAAGTTGATTTCACCTCCAATGAGCTTTTCCTTTACAAAATAGTGTGCCACTTCTATATGCTTGCTATGCATGAAAAATAGGATTGTTTGCAAGAGCTTGGGCCGATATGTTGTCACATTTGATCAAGGGAAGATCATCCTCTTTGATGCAATTTAGCTCCATGATTAACCTCTTGATCCAAAGCACCTCTTTAGTTGTTGTAGTGAGTGCTTTGTACTTGGCCTCACAAGATAATAGAGATATGGTATCCTGCTTCTTTGAAAGCCAAGACACAAGATTGCCTCCAAGAAAGATAGTATATGCATTAATGGACTTTTGATCCATTTTATCACTTGCAAAATCAGAATCTGAATAGCCAACAATGGTTAGATCTTCATTCTTGTACAATAAACCATAATATTGAGTAGAAGATACATATCTTAGAACTCTCTTGGCCATCTTCCAATGTTGGATCTTGGGATCTTGCATAAATTGACTCAATTTGTGCACACAATAGCTCAAATTGGGTCTAGTGATAGTAAGCCAAATCAAAGAGCCTATAAGACTCCTATAAAGTGTGATGTCCTCGAAGTATCTTTCATCACCTTTAATAGGATCTTTTACATGTTGCTCCATGGGAGTATCTATGCCTTTACAACTTTGCGTATTGAATTTTCTCAACAGAGAAAAGACATATCTAGATTGACAAATAAAAGCATATTCTTCATGAAAATCAATCTCAAGGCCCAAAATGTAATGGATCTCTCCTAGATCTTGCATTTTAAATTCTTTTCCTAAGGCATCTTTGGTTTCTTGAACTAGCATCAAACAACTTCCACTAAGAATAATGTCATCTACATAGATTAGGAGAATGACAATATTACTACCATCAAATTTTAAGTACATAGAAGGATCATAGTCACTAAGCACAAATCCTAATGAAAGTTGTTGAGTCTTGAATACCATGATCTAGGTGCTTGCTTTAAGCCATAAAGACTTCTAAATAGCAAACACACCTTAGATTTATCCTTGATAAATCCTTGAGGCTGTTCCATGTATATCTCATCCTCGAGATAGCCATTCAAAAAAGTGTTGGAGACATAAAGTTGAAACAGTTTCCACTTAAAAAATAAGAAAAGAGAGATTATGGTTCTTATTGTCACCATCTTTGCTACAGGAGCAAAGGTTTCTTCATAGTCAAGGCCATATATTTGTGCAAAGCCTTTAGCTCACAATCTTGCCTTGTACTTGTTGATGGAGCCATCATGATTGTACTTGATCTTGAACACCCACTTGCATCCAATGATATGCATGTAAGGTGGTGGATCCACTAGCTCCCATGTGTGGTTGGTGATCAAGGCATCTTATTCAATCTTCATGGCCTCATACCACTCCTTGGTATTGAGGGTATCTTGAACATCTTTGGGATCCTCATGAAAAACAAAATAAGCATAAGTGGAATCAAGATCCACTTGTTCTCCTTTGTCATCATAAGTGATCCTCTTGGGCTCGGATCTCTCCCTCATGGATCTTCTAGGAGTGAAAATATGAGGACTTCCATCTTCAAATATTTACTCCTCCATATGTTGATTGTCTTCAATAACAATAGGTGATAGATTTTGAGGTTGCTTGATCTCGGCCCCTCCAAGATTGAACTTTTCTTCTTCATGAAAAACTACATCTCTACTATCAATTACTTTAGAGGTAGAGAGCATGTAGATCCGATAGGCTTTCTTGTTGGACGAATATCCAACCATTACTCCTTTGCTTGCACAAGGATCATCTTTCTTTCTTGTTTCCAAGGGAATATGGACAAAGAATATGCATCCAAATACTCTAAGGTGTTCAACCTCAGGTTTTTTCAAATAGAGTGCTTCATATGGTGACTTTCCTCCAAGTGCAACATGAGGGAGTCTATTGCAAAGATAGTTTGCACAATTGATAGCCTCACCCCAAAAGTCCTTTGGGAAAGATGCCTCAATTTTGATGGTTTTGACACATTCACACAATGTTCTATTATTTCTTTCAGCCACCCCATTTTGAGATGGTGTATATGCACAAGAAAACTCCCTTTTAATGCATTCAAGCTCACAATAATCATGAAATTTACTAGAAGTGTACTCACCACCTCCATCACTTCTAAGAATCTTGATTTTGTAAGAAAATTGCTTTTCAACTAGAGCTTTGAACTTTAGGAAATACTCAAACGCCATAGATTTTGAAGCTAGAAGATATATCCAAGTAAATCTAGTGAAATCATCAATGAAAGCTACAAAGCAAGTAGCACCACCCTTGCTCTTTGAAGATGAGAAGTGCACATCCGAGTGTATGAGCTCCAATGGATGTGTAGTCTTAATAGATGACTTTGAAAAAGGCTTCTTATGAGACTTAGATATGGCACAAGCCTCACATGGTTGAAATTCTTGGAGTAGGCAAGCCAATAGCTTTGGCTTTTTTGACCATGGACACCATAGAATTATAGTTAGGATGATCCAACCTTCTATGCCATAGTTCCTCCAAAGACATATGAGTAGCAAAAGCACTATCACAAGAGTTAGCATACTCTTTGGGATCAAGCTTGTAGATTCCACCATATCTAGACCCAAATGCAAGGATTTCATCATGCTTCTTGATTGTACATGTATCAACATTGAAATTCACATCTAGTCCACTATCAAACAATTGCCCAACACTAATAAATTTTTTGTTAGCTTGGGAACAAAAAGTACATTAGACAGAGAAAGAACTTTTGATGAAGAAAGCTTTAAGGGAATGGTCCCTATGCCCACTCATGATCATTTGCTGTGTAGGTGGTCTTCTTGGCTCCTTCATAAGGTGACATGGATGAAAAAGAATACTTGGAGCTACACATATGTGAGGAAGCTCCACTGTCAATATACCACGAACCATCCTTCTTGAAAGGTGATGAAGAAAATCTCGAGACCATAAGAGATCCCTCTTCATCACTTGCATGAGCATCTTCCTTCTCTTCATTAGAAATGTTGGCTTGCTTGAATTGACTCTTCTTCTTGAAGCAATTGGTGGCATAATGCCCCTTCTTGCCACAAAAGAAACACTTGATGTTTTTCTTCTTCTTCTTGGATGTGGAAGCTTGAGAGGACTCATCCTCATCTCCTTTCTGCTTGGAAATAAGATTGTTCTTGCTTGAAGAGAATTGGTGTTGATTCTTACTTATTGTCTTGTGCTTGTCTTTGCTAAACAGAGCTTTACCATCAATGTTGAGGGACAGTCTTTCCATTTTCAAGAGTTTATACTCTTGTCTTGATTCTTCAGAAATGAGGACACTTGTGAGTGCTTCCAAACTTGGTAGCTTCTCCTTAATGGCATAACTCTGAACAAGGTTGTCATATTCCTCCTTTAACCCATTAAGTATGACTTGAACAAGTTCATTTTGGTCGATGGAGTCTCCTATGCATGACAATTCTCTATGAAGGTCTTTAACTCTCATTACATAAGCTGAAGCACATTCATCACTTCTCTGTACACTTTGAAAAATTTGGTTTCTTAGTGTTAGAAGTCTAGAAGTAATTTTTGTCTGGTGTAGAAACTAGAGGAACTGGTACTGCCCGCTGAACACATAATAAGGCAGCACAATGAGCCTTCGGCAGGCTGCGAATAAACTGCTTCCCAGTAATCAACTGGAAGTCTCCCTGAGAATCAATGTCCACAAGTGAGTGTGTAACTGCATCATGTACAAATGTCAATGTCTGCTGTGTCAAGTCCAGTGTAACGGCTCCAAGAGATGCAAACCAATCAGCACCAAGGATAAGATCATAACGCTCCATAGGGATAATGTAAAGATCTGCCTGTCCAGAGAAATCTCCAATGCGGTATGGTAAACGCTGAAACATCTGAAACTAGGAAAAGAATGAGAACTGGCAACCTCAACTGTGAGAGGCTGGGAAGTAGGAATAGGTGAAGCACAGATCCAACTAGTAGATAGACTTGAGAGTATCCCAAGCATCTTTGGCATTAGTACAAGCATCAATTTCTCTTAAGATGTCATTTGAGACATTCATCTAAATATAATGTGGAGCCATCCTGGCTCTCTTTTTGTACTTTGGAATTTCTTGAGGAATTTGTGGTTCTTCTTCAATGCCAAGTACAATATCCATCACATCTTGTAGTACCAAGACAGATTCCATTCTAACCTTCCAAATTGAGTAATTGGAGGTTGACAATCTTTCACTTGCTTCTAATAGAAAGACACCCATTGAAGTCATAAAGAATGATGGAAATAAAAAAAGATGGATGAAAGAATTGCTTTTCTTCTCACTATAGGAGCCAATCAAGGGTACAGAACCAAATCCTATGTAAGACTTAGCAAAAAACTGTGAGATAGATCTCACTAGCTTGACAATCTCTCTAAAACAAGATTTGAATCATCAAAAAAGATGAAGTATGGCAAAAGTTATGGTTCTCTGAATTTCACACGTGTGAAATATTCCAAAAATGTCAAATTGACTCAAATACAATCTATTTGTATGAAACAATTTGCCTAGAACCTATAAGTTCTGTCTAAATCACATATAGATGAAATTGTGTAGCTTCTGGATGATTTTTGTGATCATTCAGGCAATAAATGACATGTACACACGATTTGCCACAGGTCTAGGAGCCCTACCTACGACTCTTCGAAAGCTTATAACTTCTGATTGGCTTATCCAACTGTATGATTCAAATTGCATCAGATTTTACACATTTCTAGCTTTCTAGTGGGCTAATCTGCTTGAAATTTGGATCTAAGGTGAGAGAGAAACCACCAATATGAAAATGGGTGGATTTCACACATGCCGGCACCTAAAATTTCGTATAGTACCTGATCTGGTCCATTCAATGTGGTTTGAAGCTCAGAATCACAAGAAAACTACAGACTAGCTAGAAGGTAAAATCTAGACAGTTCCTAGCTTGAAATCTTATCAGATCTGCAAACTTTTTGATTAGATTTGCTTGTAAAACTTAGGTTGGCTCTGATACCATGCTGAATTCACACGTGTGGGGCGCCCTACACATGTATTTTTGATCTCCTAAGCACAATAACACCATAAAGATCAAACTAGCATTAGTTGTCAATAGGAAAGCTGATCATTCAAGCAATATTATTGTGTTACAAGCAAGATCTGTCAACAAAACATAAGACAAAGCATCATAAATGCCTCTCCTCGGCTAGAGAGAGAAGAAAGAAAGTACAAAACTCGTGGAGAGAGAGAGGGCACAAAGAGCTTGTCTCCAAATTTGCATTACACACAAATTTCATCATTTTCTCAATGAGAGTACATCACATATATATAGATCCATGGACTCTTCTCCTACTTGAAGTTGAATTGGAGTTGTGGATCCACCTCTCAAGCTATCTAGACTTATCCAAGCCACCTCACTATGTCTAATTGTGCCACATAGTCTTTTCATGCATTAAATGTGGCATGTAGAGTACAAATGGCAATTCCTATGGTAGCTCGAGTTTCTACTTCTACCTACCTTGATTATTTTATTCTAAGATGGGTCTTTACTAAGCCAAAAGAGAGTAAGTCCACATCTGGATTTACATTCTTCTTCAAAGGTGGTCCTATCTCATGGAACAGTTGTAAGCAAACCTCTATCGCTCTTTCATCTATAGAAGTAGGATACATTGCTGCTTCTCAATCTATTAAAGAAGCATTTTGGTTGAGAAATTTATTGTCAGACATTAGTTTGAATCAGTATAGCCCTACTATCATATTCTATGATAATCAGAGTGCTATAGCCTTATCGGCCAATCCTAGATTTTACTCTAGGAGTAAGCACATTGAGATCTGATATCACTATATCAGGAGCAAGGTTCTCAACAAGGAGGTAAGCTTAATGTAATGTAGGAGGCAAGACATGGTTGCAGATATATTTACAAAGGCATTAAGTGTTAATGCACACAACAAGTTATGTGCATTGCTTAGTTTGAAGATCAAGGCATTCACGGATCCTGATTAAGGGGGCGTGTTGGATTTAGTTCGTCTACTCTCTTAAATCCTAAATTAATTTGCCTCCATTCATGTTGTTACATTTTACTTGTGTTGTCCCACAGTCTAGATATTTACACGTAAAATAAGACAAGCGAAAAAGGTGACAGTTGCAACAATCTGCATTTTTACAATCTATAATAGGCGAAAAATGCGATAGTTGCACAACCCGCATATTTACAAGCAAACTTGAACAGGCGAAAAAAATTCAAAAAATACGACTCTGCATTTTTACATGAATTTTATGACATGCGAAAAATGCGACACTGCATTTTTACATGCATTTTATGATAGGTGAAAAATGAATACTGCATTTTTACATGCATTTTATGATAGGCAAAAAATGCGACACTGCAATTTACATGCAATTTATGACAGGCGACACTTGCTTTTAAAAATGCGACACTTGCCTTTAAAAGGGCGACGGTTGCCTTTAGGTAAGGACAAGGCCAAAGGCCAAAGGGTGTCACAATTTTCACATTTTCACAAACGTTAATTTTTGGCGAAGCTCGACATCGCAGCCTCTCACGCTCATTCTATGCACTGTGCGATCGGATTTGACAACAACAACATCCACCCACGATCTCCTGTAGACGGCACAACCACTTTTGTTCCTTCTTCATCTGCACCCCTGTAAACTTTATGTACATAGTGAATACCATCTCGGTATTTAGCAAGAAGCGTCAAACAAGCAGAAAATAAGTGCAAAAAGCGTCGCATAAGCAAGATAAGCGAAATCAGCAAGCAGAAAATGCAGCTTGATTTTTGTAACATGTGAGACAAACATTGTACATGCTTTCACGCATTGATTTTTTCTTTCAGACAGATTGTCAGTAATACGTTCATAACCTTTATAGATTGTAGTTAGCTTTGTGAGTATGTGGTTTCATCCGCTATTGTCTTGTGCTCACTTGCATTATTGACTTGTATATATTTTTATACTTAATCTGAAAACAGCTCTGTCTGATTATGCGTTCAGATTTGTGTCAATACTGCAATGCTATTCTATGTTCTGTTTGGCCATCTGATTGATTTGTTTGGTTGTCTGCTCATCGCTTCCGCTACCAACATGCATTAAAAGCTTTAAAATTATTATGTTCTTGTGTTCGCCTACTAAGTCACCAGTAGTGCACGCACCGAGAGAAAATTGTTGATTTCACACGTGTGGACTGTCCTCCACATGTACTTGTGATCTCCTAAGGTGTGTAGATGCACCAAGATCAAGACTAGATTGAGATTCATGATCTATGTTTGATTCTATGGCAAAAACACACTACTACATGCATTCAATCACTTCCAACTCTCACTCACACGTGTGGGAAGTGTTCCAAAAATAATCTAAGTAAAAACAAGCTGCTCTCCTCAGGTAGAGAGAGAAAATCATCATGAGCTCTCGAGTAGAGAGAGAAAGCTAGAAAATCAGTTACTCACAAAATCCACTCAATCTCAAAATCAATTAGATCCAAATGAGAAGTACAATGATACTAGTAGGTCCATGAGCTACCACTATGCTTAATTATGATTGGACCACAATTTTGCCACCTCTTAATCCTAGGACCATTG
This sequence comes from Diphasiastrum complanatum, assembly GCA_029204225.1. Lineage (NCBI taxonomy): Eukaryota > Viridiplantae > Streptophyta > Lycopodiopsida > Lycopodiales > Lycopodiaceae > Diphasiastrum > Diphasiastrum complanatum. The sequence continues at coordinate 54,583,792 of CM055097.1, forward strand.
ATCCATTCACCTCTAAATTCTATTGGACCATTTTCAAGGTTCCACCTTTTAATCCTATTGGACCTCTTAAATTTCATCAAACAAAAGTATTACACTTGTCTACACTCTAATTGGCACGAGTTTAGCCTCTTACTCTATTTTGGCTAAATAGTGGCATTACAAGTGGAAATGGGTAATTTACCATCTATGGCAAATTTGGTCCTATCAACATCCTACACCTAGATGCTTGATGTAAAAAACATAAGACCCCTATATCTAACATAGATAATCTTTTTCAAATCTTCACACTCCTAAAAAATTATCTATGAAGATTCGAGCATTGATCTTAATATAACTCCAAGATTAGATCTATGCTTGATGAAAGCACTTTTGCTCAAAGGCTTGATGAGTAGATCGGCAATACAAGAGGACGAGTTGACATGCTCCAAATAAATTTCTCCTCCAATAAGCTTTTCTCTCACAAATAGGTGTGCCACTTCTATATGCTTGCTTCTTGCATGAAATATGGGACTATTGGCAAGAGCTTGGGCCGAGATATTCTCACACCTGATCATTGGCAGAACATATTCCTTGATGCACTTTAGCTCCAATAATAATCTCTTGATCCAGACCACCTCTTTGGTGGTTGTAGTGAGTGCTTTGTACTCGGCCTCACATGAAGAGAGAGATAGAGTATCTTGCTTTGTGGAAAGCCAAGATATTAGATTGCCTCCAAGAAAGATAGTGTATGCACTAATAGACTTTCGATCCATCTTGTCACTTGCAAAATTCAAATCCGAGTAGCTAACAATGGATAGACCTTTACTTTTATAAAGTAGACCATAGTCACAAGATGAAGATACATATCTTAGAATCCTCTTGGCCATCTTCCAATGATGAATATTAGGATCTTGCATAAATTGACTCAATTTCTGCACGCAAAAACTTAAATTGGGCCTAGTAATGGTAAGCCAAATCAAGGAGCCTACAAGACTCCTAAAAAGTGTGATGTCCTTGAAGGATCTTTCATCACCTTTATTAGGATCTTTTACAATTTGCTCCATTGGAGTATCTATGCTCTTAGAATTTTCCATATGGAATTTTTTCAACATAGAGTGATCTTCATAAAAACATGATCTTCATAAAAATCAATTTCTAGGCCTAGAATGTAATGTATTTCTCCTAGATCTTGCATATTAAACTCACATCCAAGTTCTAGCTTAGTTTAATCAACTAGCTTGATACAACTTCCACAAAGAATAATGTCATCAACATAAATTAGAAGAATGACAATATTACTATCAACAAACTTTAGATACATGGAAGTATCATAGTCACTAAGAGTAAATCCTAGTGAGATAAGGAAAGAATCAAATCTTGAATACCATGATCTTGGTGCTTTCTTGAGTCCATAAAGACTTTTGAAGAGCAAGCACACTTTGGACTCATGCTTGATGAATCCTTGAGGTTGTTCCATATAGATCTCCACCTCAAGATAACCATTTAGAAAAGCATTGGATACATCTAATTGGAACACCTTCCACTTAAAGAAACAAGCAAGAGAAATAAGAATTCTTATTGTCACCATCTTTGCAACGGGTGCAAAGGTCTCCTCATAATCAAGGCCATGGATTTGAGCAAATCCTTTGGCACATAATCTTGCTTTATACTTGTTGATGGTGCCAATCGGATTGTACTTGATCCAAAATACCCATTTGCAACCATTCACATGCTTGTTGGATGGAGGATCCACAAGCTCCCAAGTATTGTTGGTGATCAATGCATCATACTCTTGCTTCATGGCATCATACCACTCCTTGGTATTGAGTGCCTCTTGTACATTCTTTGGCTCTTCATGAGAGACATAAAAAACATAATTAGTGGAATCAAGATCCACTTGTTTGCCTTTGTCAACATATGAGAGCCTCTTAGGCTCGGATCTATCTCTCATGGATCTTCTTGGTGAGAAAATCCGAGGAGAGGCTTCTTCAATTCTCGACCCCATCACATCATAATTGTCTTCGAAATCAATCATAGGTGATGCATCCATAGACTTCTTGATCTCGGCCTCTTCAAAAGATGAATGTTGACCTTCATGAAAGACAACATCTCTACTTTCAATAACTTGAGAAGTAGAGAGTACAAAGACTTTATAGGCCTTTTTGGTGGATGAGCATTCAACCATGATCCCTTTGCATGCACTAGGATCTTCCTTCTTCCTTGTTTCCAAGGGAATATCGGAAAAGCATATGTATCCAGAAACTCTAAGGTGATCAACCTTAGGCTTCTTCATATATAAGATTTCATATGGTGACTTTCCTCCAAGAGCTATATGTGGGAGCCTATTGCAAAGATAATTTGCACAATTAATGGCTTCTCCCCAAAAATCTTTGGGCAAAGATGCTTCAATTCTCATAGATTTTGCACATTCACATAGAGATTTATTCTTTCTCTCAGCCACTCCATTTTAAGATGGAGAATAGGCAAAAGAGAACTATCTTTTAATGCCTTCAAGCTCACAAAAATCATGAAATTTATTGGAGATATATTCACCACCTCCATCACATCTAAGAGCTTTAATCTTGAATGAGAATTGCTTCTCTACATAAGCTTTGAAAATAAGGAAATGATCAAACACCATAGATTTAGAAGCAAGAAGATATATCCAAGTGAATCTTGTGAAATCATCAATGAAAGTAACAAAACAAGTGGCTCCTCCCTTGCTTATAGTTGATGAGAAATGCACATTCAAGTGGATTAACTCCAAAGGATGCTTGATTTTGATAGAAGATCTTGTAAATGGTTTTTTTGTGAGATTTAGCAATAGCACAAGCTTCACAAGGCTTGATCTTCTTGGAGAATGACTTTGGCAAGCCAATAGCTTTGGCCTCTTTGATCATAGAGAGCATGGATTTGTAGTTGGGATGTCCCAACCTCCTATGCCATAATTCCTCCATAGAGAGCTTGTTTACAAGAGCAACATTACAAGAATTCACATATTCATTTGGATCTAGTTTATAGATGCCTCCAAATCTAGATCCTAATGCAAGTATCTCATCATTCTTCTTGATAGTACAAGTATCAACGTTGAATTTTACATCAAGGCCATTATCAAGCAATTGGCCAACACTAATGAGATTCTTAGTAAGCTTAGGCACATAAAGCACTTTAGAAAGAGAAAGAACTTTAGAGGATGCAAGCTTTAAGGGAATGTTCCCTATGCCTTCAATAGGACATTCAAAATCATTTGCAGTGTATATTGATTTCTTGACTCCACCATAAGGTGCAATAGAAGAGAAGAGCTACACATATGTGAAGAGGCTCCACTATCAATATACCATAAGCCATCTCTATGGAAAGGAGTGGATGAGAATCTAGAGACCATAAGAGATCCTCTCCATCACTTGCAATAGTATCTTCCTTCTCATTGGTGATGTTGGCTTGCTTGAGTTGATTCTTCTTCTTGAAGCAATTGGTGGCATAATGGCCTTTCTTGCCACAATAAAAACACTTGATCTTATTCTTCTTGAGCTTGGATGATGAAGCATTAGAGGAATCATCTTCCTCCTCATCTTTGTCTTTGAATTTGGCTTTGTCCTTGCTTGAGGATTGTTGAAACTGGTTCTTGCTCCTCCCTTTGTGCTTGTCCTTGGCAAAGAGGGCTTTTCCATCATTATGAGCGAGAGAAAGCTTGTCCATCCTCAAGAGCTTATACTCTTGCCTTGATTCTTCATAAATTAGCACACTTTGGAGAGCCTCCAAACTTGGTAGCTCCTCCTTAATGGCATAGGATTGGACAAGGTTATCAAATTCACTTCTCAAGCCATTGAAAATGACTTGGACTAGCTCAGTTTGATTGATGGAATCACCAATGCAAGCAAGCTCTCTATGAATATCTTTTACTCTCAAAACATAACTAGATGCACTCTCATCACTCTTTTGGCTACTTTTAAAGATTTGATTTCCAAGAGTGAGGATTCTAGAGGTGTTCTTAGCCTCATAGATAGTCTTGAGACAATCCCAAGCTCCTTTGGCTATTGTACAAGTACCTATCTCCCTCAATATCTCATTAGAGACATTCATCTTAATGTAGTGGAGAGCCATCCTAGCTCTCTTTTTTTATTTTTGAACCTCTTGAAGAACTTGTGGTTCTTCTTCAAGGCCAAGAACTATGTCCATCACATATTGAAAGATCAAGATGGACTCCATCCTCATCTTCCAAATTCAATACTTTGAAGTCGACAATCTTTCACTTGGTTCCAACAAAGATGAACTCATTGAAGCCATTCGAAGTGAAGAAAACTCAAATGATGAACAATAAATGTTGCTACACACTCCTCATTAAGTATTATCTCCTCCTATGAAAGATCTTGCAACTATTTGTGAACTGATTCTCACTAGCTACACAAATCTCTCTAAAATAAGATCTATTTCACATCAAATGATGGACTATAGACAAAGTTAGGATCATTTACTCTTAGCACGTGTGAAATACACTAAGTAATCAAATTTGATTCAAACTCAATGATATTGCATGAAACAAATTGGCTATGATCTCAAAACAATGTGTAGATCACTTATAGATGAGATTGTTAACCAGATAACTGTGAACAGAGATCTAACAAGCAATCTCTTGACCAAACCAAATGTGTCCACCCAGGTCTAGGTGCCCTACCTAACCCTCTTCAAAAGCTTATAACTTTTGATTGGCTCAATTAAATGGAATGAAACTTATTGCAATAGAAACTAGACAAAAATAGCTTTAAAACAAGATATCAAGCAAGATAAATGGAAAACTCACAGTCTGAAATTGGATGTTCCTCACACGTGTCTGAGCACCTGATTCCATACAGTACCGGGTCAGACCCAATCAATGCCCTATTGATCTCTTTTGATCCAATATTAGACAAGATAGCTAGAAAAATGGATCTTGACAATTTCTAGCTCAAGATTGATGAAAAGTTTTCACTTAAATGAATCAAAATGCATGGTAACCTTAGGTAGGCTCTGATACCATGTTGATTTCACACGTGTGGACTGTCCACAACGTGTACTTGTGATCTCCTAAGGTGTGTAGATGCACCAAGATCAAGAGTAGATTGAGATTCAAGATCTATCTTTGATTCTATGGCAAAAACACACTACTACATGCATTCAATCACTTCCAACTCTCACTCACACGTGTGGGGAGTGTTCCAAAAATAACCTAAGTAAATGTTCACAAATTCTCTGAATCTGTGAACATGGTTCTTTGGGTTTCTTTATTTCTTCGTTCTTTCTTCATAATTCTGTAGTTACGGTTCTTACGGATCTTCTTTTTATTAGAGCAGTTACTAAACAGAAGTGTTACTGAGGTTGCAGCATGTATTCCCCAGCCTATCAGTGGGAGTCACGGATCCGATACTCAGCTACATGCATTAACCGGCCATGTAACCAGACATAGCTCAAGAAGATCAACGTTCTGAAACAGTGAGCAATCCTACCACTATCTACTAAATAAGAAAGCGATCAAGAACAAGATTAACTACTAAAAAAAGGAACAAGAAACAAGTAACTAGATTCCTAACAGCATATTAATAGTCTAAGAATCAAGAAACACTCATTTCTTGATGCCTAGATTGCTCAAGAACAATCAAGAACTGGAATGTAAGAAAGTATGCAAGACCTACACCACTATTCCAGCCTATTTAGTTTACTTGAGTGCTGATTCCTACCTTATTCCACAAACAAGAAATGAATCCTAATCCACAACTAAGCAAGAAACAAGGAAACAAGAAACTAGTTAATCCACAATGCAAGGAAATCAAACATGCTCATAGAAACTTCACTCAAGAACATTGCCATAAACAAGGAGCTTAGCAATTATCAAGAACTCGTGGAGGATCTTCTTTATTTGCTCAAGATAACTTGACAATACATTCAAAAGCTCTCTCACAAGAGAGGGGAGCCCTTAAATAAGCAAGAAGGCTACCCATGTGGAGCCCAAGTGGCAATTCCACCAAATTAGAAATTACATGTGGAATTTGCCCTTCCACTAAAGGTCACCATCAAAAGGTGGCTCACTCTAACTAATTTAAGGAGGGTCTACATCTATTTACACAGCCTAGAAAATATGACTAGCTCCTACATGGTCGTTACTTCTCTGGGATATACTATGTAGGCTCACATAGATATTTCACTGTCATCCTAGCTAGTAATTTCTTAGCTCTCATGCTCGGCTCTCAGCTTCTTCTGCTCTTCTCCTTCTGAGACCTCCTCGGTTATGGGTGAGAGGTAGGCATCTGGGGATTCTCTGGAATCTACTAATATTATCCACCCCTAATCTGTTGCAGGATCCACTGCAACACTGGTGATGTCTTTTCGCTTGGCACCTGGAAAAGCGTGGATCTTTGTTCGCTTTCGTAAAACCAGGTGCCTATTATCCGCAAAACTTATTTTTTTTTTTTTCAAAATTGGAAGTCTCTCAATTGGCCGCTACATTCCAACCTTCTTGAGAACTTCTTGCGAGTCATGCTCGTCTCGTCGTCGTGCCATTTGTTTTCTCTCGCTCATCTTTCGTCCCAAGGCTTCAAAAACTTGGAAGCGGAGCTTACTTCCAAAATTGAGAGGCCCCAGATATTCTCTTATCTTCTCCACAAAGCCCATTTCTTGCCAGTCCTCCACCATGGTCACATAACGTGACGACATGAAGGCTGCTCTATAGTATAGCCTGGCCATCATTTCATGGTCTTCTTCCGACTAGAGGGCTATATTCGGGTTGATCTTAATGGGATCCAAGCCTCGATCCCAGAAACAATCTTGCTGCATCAGAAAGGCCATATATCTACAATATTTGACACTTTCTTGCATGCAAAGATCGACACTTATTTTGTACTTGTGTCCGAAGTCGAGTAACTGCAGCCTCAGATCATCCGGGGAGGTTCTCTCTGAAATTCCCGGAATGACTGGCCAGTTTACCAACTCCACTCGTGGATTTTCTACCAGCCATGGATTTCTGCATTTGAGTGGCATGTAGAAGGAATCCACTCACTTCCATGCCGGTGCTTTCAGATACTCTTCGAGTCACCTGCTATCTTTTAGGACTTTATTTCACCACTCCGGTTGCGGGTGTAGTGTTGCGATGATCTCGGCACTGGTGGAGTATTGGCTTTGATCTACGTCCTCTTTGCCTCCCCTCATGTTGGGAGGGTATTTCCTCTCAAACTTTTCAGACTCTCTTGTGTCAGCCAATTTGCCTTTGGGCCTGGTAGGGGAAGTTGTCCTACGCGGTTGGAATGGCCTCGCCAGATAATCATCTAAGGCCTTGGTGCCCGTGTCTTTTTCTTTGGCTTTCTCGCTTGTCGACGGCTCAGTTGCACCCGTATCTTGTCTGGGCAAGAACCTTCTTGTCTCTGGTTGATCTGCCGGGAAGTCATTATCACCCCCCATGTCGATGTTAGTTTATGGAAGGTCAAGGATGGAATGATCTAGAGAGAGGGGTGCAAAAATGACAAGTTTTATACGCCGCACGGGGGGAGTGGAGTTGTTGGAGAAACTCGTCCTGTCGGGCCTTGTATGTGTCAGATGGACCTTTTGATGGGCCCATTATTTTGCTAGGAGGTGATGGAGAGAGGGAAGATGAAAGAATCGGGTAAGTTGGACTAAATGTTTCGGAAAAATTAAATGCAGAGTAAGAGGAGGGATTAAAGGTGGGAAGGGGTCAGAGAAAAGTTCTGGAAGCAGCACCGGCTCTCTGGCCACCCCATCCCGAGCTACCGTCTGAAGATTGGATTTGTCTGTCCTGATTTCCTGCTCCATCATTCCCATCATCGTCCCGTGGCTTCATTGATTGAGCGCCTACTTGGGCCTTGCACGCCGTGTCCCATAGTTGGTTCACCTTGTCCAAGACTTGCTGCAGGGTCTTCGTGGAATCTTCTAGCTGCTTCTGGGACTCTAGGATGATTCTCTCTTGCTTGGCCACAATGTTTTGAAATTTTTTTTTTTGGCCTCTCGTTCTTGGATTAGCCTTACATATTTTTCCCTCCGGATGGCTGAGGCCTATGGGGCCTGGAATTGAATATCCTCGGGCTTGACTAGAGGAGCGTCGACTGTCATTGCACTCGATGATCCATCTCGTACTTGGTTGATCTGGACCATCTGGTGCTTCAGTTGTTGCTGGACCTCTTCCAGAGTGGTCTTCTGCCCGGCCATCATGGATTTGATTTCCACTGTCTCTCTTTTTTTTTCTTTGGACAGCCTCTGATGATGTGTAATTTCTTGGTCTTGATGCTGGACCTTGCTCTCGAGCATTTGATATTGGCTAATCAATCAATGCACATGGTAGTTCGTTTCGGATAGGCCGATCACTGAGCATTTGGCTGCTTCGATGAGCTTCTCAAGGTTAGTGAGGGTTGGGTACTGATCTGGAGTGTGGGATGGTGAGGCTAAACTAAAAACTAAACGTGGTGTTAGAGCTAAAGATGGAGGTGGAGGTGGAGGTAGTGGAGGGATGATGTTAGTAATTGTTGTGGTGGTAGTGGTGGTTAGTGGAGGGGTCAGATTTCTTCTTGGCTGCTTTTCCTTCTTTGGCTCATCGTCGCTTATTTCCATCAGGTCCGCAGCATCAAAATATTGCGATGTGTCCAATGTGTGGACTTGCTGGGCCTGTGGTTGTTGGTCTTGTGGTTGCTGAGCCGCTTCCGTGACCTGGGGACTGGATATCCCCACTCATCCCCCCCCCAAAAAAAAAACTTGTGCCAGTGGTGATGTTGGTGGCATTGGCATAGTAATCAGTGTGGGTGGGGTGGTGACTTGATCTGGCTAACCTGTGACTTGAGATATTGTCGTGCTAGGTGCTGGTGTAGAGGTAGTTGCTCCATCACCCCCGTCGATGACATGTGAGGGTGATGAGTGTGGTTGTGAGGCCGTGGATGAGCTTCCATCATTTGAGGTGGAACCATCTGAAACTGATCCCACTGGTGATGTGCTTCCAACTTGAATCTTCTTTTGCATCCTTTGTTGCCTTGTGTCTGGCATCTGGGCCTTGGAGGTATCGGCCTCTTGAGCTCCGGAGGTTGCAATTGCTTGTGGGTCTGGTTGTGGGCTTCTTTGACTCGTAATGATGGGACTAGGAATTCTATTGGCATTACCGCCTCTTGACCATATACTAAGTGGAAAGGGGTAACCCACCCAATGGCTTTCTTCGGGGTGGTGCGGTAAGCCCAAACAGTTGAGAAAACTTTTGTTTCCCAATCAGCGCGACTGGTTTCAACTATCTTGGTCAAAATTTTACATATCGTCTTGTTAGTTGAATCAGCCTGGACATTACATCTAGGGTAGTATGGTGTACTTTTTTTGTGAACAAGAAGGCAATGGCGTAGGAGGTTATCAATGACAGCATTTAAAAATACGTGCCGCGATCACTAACTAGCTCAATGGGACAGCCAAAATGTGTAATAATGTTTTCGTAAAGAAAAAACGTGACTGTTTTTGCGTTGGCGTCCTTCATTGCTCGAGCCTCCACCCACTTAGTGGCTATGAGGATATAACGAGCTTGGGTATGTTTTGCTGGACTGATTGGTCCAACAAAGTCAATTTCCCACTTATGGAAGGCTTCGCCTTCTACAATGGGAGTCAGTGGTGTGAAGTCTGCTTTGGTGTTTTTCTTGGCTCTTTGATAGACATCACATGCTTTAATGACAGCAAACGTGTCCTTGAACAAATATGGCCACCACAGTCCTACTCGAAGGATAATCTTCGCTGTGGCTTTAGCAGAAAAGTGGCCACCTCCAATGCCCTCATGAGCCTGAGATATGATAGGTCGTATCTCAGATTCATAAGCACATCGGTGAATGATACCGTCAACGCCCCTTTTGTAAAGTTGTCCCACAATTAACTGAAAGGGCGCTGCTTTTAGCAAAAAATTTATTTTTGTCACCGTACTCAGACCTTTTTTGAGTCTGCTTGTTGTGAGGAACTGAGTGATCTCCTCAGCCCATAAGGGTGTAGCATCGATCTGAAAAAGGCATGCATTAGGGAGATCATTGTTGACTGGTGCAGTTTCTTTTTCAGCACTTGGTAGTTTGGAAAGGTGGTCTGCCATGAAATGTTGGGTCCCTTTCCAAACGACTATGCGGAAATTAAATTCCTCTAAAATCAACAACCATCGAGCTATACGTCCCGTTTTACAAGATTTATTAACGATATATAGAAGGGCTTGATCAAAGGCCTTAATTCGTTCTTCGGTCCAGTGAGGATCTACCACAACTAAATAAACGAGGCGTGCCTTGCCGACATAGTCGATTATAAAGATGCAATAATAATTTGTATGATCGAGGAAGACATATACTTCCTTCACTGTTGCAGGTAAGGGAATTTCCATTATAACCTTGATTTTTGACGGGGCAGTAGAAATACCATCCTTTGAAATGATATGCCCGAGTACGACCCCCTGGGTGACCCATATTCGGCATTTATCAGGGTTTAGTGAGATTCCAAACCTACGACAACGAATGAAGATTTTCTCCAGGGCGTCAAGGTGTGTAGCTGCGGAGGAATGTACACCTAGATCGTCGAGATAAATCTCCACGATCCGATGTAACTGATCTTGAAAGGCCAATTGCATGACCCGTTGGAACGTTGAAGGGGCGGTGCATAAGCCAAAAGGCATAATGTTATAAGCATAAACCCCATTCCTGTTGCAAAGGCTGTATTATGTTTATCTTCAGGGGCTATTTGAACAAGGAAAGACCCACTGAATCCATCCAAGAAGCTGAAAGCTTCAGGTCCTGCCATTTCTTCTAGGATTTGGGTCGTTAAAGGCAAGAAATAAGGTTTTTCAGATCGACACAGATATGAAACTTGCCGTTTTTCTTGGGTACAACCACAATGGGTGATACCCAATCAGTATGTTGAACTTCATAAATGAAGCCAACATCCAACAATTTCTTAATATCTTCGTCGATCCTCTCATGATAGACAAGGTTAGATCGATAGGGTTTAGCCCTAATAGGATTAGCATTGTCTTCTAAAGGAATCATGTGGATGACTATTTCAGGTGGGATTCCTTTCATTTCTGTATAATTCCATGCAAATACATCCCTGTATTTGCGAAATAAAGTTTTTAGATCAGAAAGTTGGGTTGATGACAAATGTGCACCAACATGAACTATTCGATCTATCTCCTCGTCAGGATCTTTAAGGTTTAGTGGAATTGTCTTAGCAGGTCCTTCAAAGGAATTGGAACTTGGTGTAGGTTCCCGATATGGCTGTGGTAACTGGAAAACAACGTCGTCCAGTGTAAAGTCTTTGAACTTCTGTGGAAGATCAAAAGGTGGGTCGACAAAAGGTTCAGGAACTTTGGAAATCATCTGAGGTGATTCACTACTGGATGTGGAAGCTTGGTCGGATTGTTTGGTTTCTATCCCTTTTGAAAAGGGCTTGATCGACTGTTTAAGCTTCTCACGCCTCTGTTTTTTATGCTCGGTTAATTTTGTATCAATAACTTTAGGTTTTTGTAATCGAGATTTTTGTGATTTTTGAGTGGGCGGTGTTGGTGTCTCACTTATCATATCGTCGTTGATTTATCCCAGATCGTGTCGGGATACACATCCCATGTATATACTTTGGGTTTGGGCTTGTATGTTTGTGTGTTGGGTACCTTGGATGTCAGTTGGACGTGAGCCAATGGTCCTGGTGTCGTTATCTCCTTAGGAATTGATTTTGGCGGATAAGGTTGTGCATCTAGATATAGGAGTACATGTTCATCGGTCATGTCTACATCATCCATGGAAAGAATACCTTCTTCCGAAACATGGGCGGTAGAGACACTAGGTTCTTCTGGGAACCACGCTATAGGAATCGGGTCAATCATCATAAGTGGGATGATGGGTGTGTCAATGTCTGTAGAGGATGGGAGAATATCCACATTTGCTGCAGCAGTTTTGATACGACATCAATTGGAATCAGCACAGTCCACAGTGGCTAGTGCGTGACACCAATTGATTATGTCCGTGGATCTCGTATAGTGACCTTTTGGTTGGATCGGGACGCTATCTGATTCATCATATGTTGTGGATGACCAATCATCGTATACCTTGGCGGGCTTGACATGGCCTGTTGAGTCAACCGTGACTCGTTTATCGTGGTTACCAAAGGTAATTTTGCTATGCTTCCAATCTTGGACAACACCTGCCATTTGGAGCCAGGGTGTACCAAGAAGGAGTTTATATGTATTGTTATCTTCTGGTAAATCTAAGATGACACAATCTATCACAAATTTGACACCTGCTATGCAAACTTTTATATCTGATAAATGACCAGCAGGGTCAGTAACTCGTTGATCAGTCATGCAAAGTTTCTATTGTGGTTGATTGAGGGTATGGAAGCCCCATGACTTTGCCAATGACAAGGCCATTATATTAACGCCTGATCCGTTGTCTATGATAGCATATATTGCGGGATAGTCTTTATAGGACAAAGGTAGAGTGATGCTAGTCCCCTTAGCAGCACCTATATTCAACAGATTCATAGGAATCTAGGAAATTTTAGGAATCTCTTATGTTTCCCACTGTTCATCAGGAATAGGAGGCAGTTGAAAATTTTGATGGATATAACATTGAAGCCTAGTGAAGGAATTTATTGCGCTATGAAACGACATGGTGAGTTGAGCTTGCGAGAGGTCATAAAATACTTCAAGTCCCTGTAGGAATTGTTCCTTTTCGAAGATATGAGCTGATAACAGACTTTCTGTATGTTCTTCCTCTCGCAAAAACTCATCTCGAAACTCATTGTATTGCCGTAGTTCCACTTTTGGGTCTGATTAATCTGTTGGTAATGTGGAAGCCGTCAAGTGGCTTCCCTGGGGGTCAACTGATTTGACATGATTTTGCTGATATTCTTGTTGTTGGCATTGTGCTCTAGTGAGAACTCTAACAGGTTCGGATGAGATATGACGTGCTAGAAGAATCTTGTTAGGTTGTTTAGGACAATCCTTGAAACTGTGTTTACGGACACAGTCAGGACATTCCGCATGGTATTGGTTTTTAACTTTACAGTCAGCCATCAAATGTCCCGTTTCACCACAAATAAAGCAGTGGTTGCTCATTTGGCCTGTGGCAATAGCATAACCATCTTGGATGGCTAGTTGTGCTGGATTTTCTGGTGGTGTTGAATACTCATCTCGTTTGCACGAGCATGAGTTGTCGGTTTGATAATGTTGAGAACTAACAGATGGAAGTGTTGTATCTTGATGATAGGAGTGATCATAGGAGTTTTCAACAAGATGTGTCTGTGAAGACTCTCGAGGATTGTGACGTTTTTGTGGTCCTAGATCTGGTTGTCCTCGTGGAGGTGGTCCTAAGAGTGCCAGCTGTGGTTGAGGTTCATGTCTAGGTTGTCTGGACAACTCTTGTATATGGACTTGGTTGTTTCGTGGTTGGTAGTGCGTGTGTAATTTTGTCAAACAAACGGTTGTCGAGCACGTTGAGTATGTCCTCATGACTGGTTGTGAGGCTGGTTCCTTGGGTTATAATAGAAATAAAGAGAGGTATGCCCCATAAAGTCGCAAATGTCACATTTGATCAAGGAAGTATCTGGGACCGGTTGGTATGAAGTGCACTCATTGCCAGTGTGTGCACCTCGATAGTGAGGGCACCACATGTTCTCTCGTCTATGGTGGATTTGGCCAGTGGGTAACTGACCCGACATCGAACTCTAGATAGACTTAAGAGTGTTTTGAAACTCTTTCGTGAGTTTCTCCATCTGTTGTTGGTGTTGTTGGTTAAGCAACTCCATCTGTGTTTTCCACAACTGTTCTCGAGTTTCATCTTTTGGTCGAGCTTCTTGGACAACACGATGTGCTCTCCATTCATGTGGTTCATCGACATCAGAGCCCTCGTCTTCCTCTCGAATGGCGTCAGACATGGCTTGTTTCAATGATGTATATTCATCACTGGAACAAAGTTCATGTCTTATCCATTGTGGGAGTCCAACAAGGAACCAAATTATGAGCATAGACTCAGTGGGTTGTTCTTGTACCTGACTTTTTAATCTTTTAAATCGTTCAATATAGTCACGTACTTTCTCATCTTTTGTCATTTTGATGTTACTTAGCTTGACAAAAGGACTTTCTATCAAGTGAAATGGCTTGAAGCATTTGATAAAGGCCTCCTTCAAGAGTGACCAGTCACGATTATCTTCACGATCAAGGTTAAAAAACCACTCTCATGCTCGATCGATCATGGTCATCAAAAAAAGCTGTACCATGGCTTCTGGTGATGTCTCGCCATAGACGTCACATGCATTCTCAAAGACTTGAAAAAATCTTTGAGGATCAGTGTTACCATCGTACTTAGGTAAATCTAGCTTTGGGGTACGTTTTTCAGTACGTAGAACATTATTCGCAAATGCTCTGTTTAAGTGAGCTCGTGCATGTGAAGATTCGGAAGCATGAAAATGTGGTCATTCATATGGAGCTTCATAACGCATGGGTTCCCATCTGTCAAATGGGTTGGTGGATGGCTCTTGGACTTGAGATTTCATCCGGGAATATCTGTTAAATCGAGCCTGTTCGGTGGATGGGGAGACCATCTTTGGTGGATAGTCCTCCGTAGAATTCAGATTGTGAGGGTGATCTATAACAACTTGTAGAATATTGTAGGATTGTGAAATAAGCTCTTGTACTTTTGTTACGGTGGATACGGGTGTTGGAATGCGATTGCTATGGGTCCAAAGTTGATGCGAGTGCAATGCAACCAGTGGCGGCTGATACGGCTAAATGTGGTGGAACGAGTGAATGCGGTTGCTATGGGTCCACGGTTGATGCAAGTGCAAATCGACCAGTTGGCAGTTGATACAGCTGAATGTGGTGGAATGAGTGAATGCGGGTGTTATTGTTGATTGTGGTGTGAAGATGCTCAGGTTGGAGGTGACTAAGGCTGCTATGGCTGAATGGTGGATGTGGTTGAATGTGTATTAGCGTTGGTGCTATTTCCACGGTGTGAGAATAGAGACGATTGGATTGCAGTGGGTGGGGATTGTTTGCGGTCCGTACAGTTTGCGATGGATTGCGGTCCCTACGGGTTGCGACAGTGTTCCGGGCAATTGCGGTGTATTGCGGTCCGAACGGGTGGTTTGCGATGGTTTACAATCCGTACGGTATAGTAGATTATGATGTTTATAGGTTATGATGGATGACTGTTCCTACGGGTGAAAACGGGTGGTGCGATAGCTACGATACGGTTGCTATCGTTGGAAGATTAAAGGTATGTGATTGCGGTTCCGACGGTGCAATTGTGGAGGTTGTGTGTTTGCGGTTGTTACGATAGTTGTTGTGCTGTTGTTGACGATGGCTACGGTGCAATGCGATTGTTACGGCTGGAAGGTGTTTGTAATGATTGTAGTGTGTTTGATTATGGTCTGAATGGTTCAAGGGTCGGTTGAGATCTGAGATCATCCGTCGGTCGAGAACTGACGCGAGGTTGTCGGTCGAGTTCTGACACGAGGTTGTCGGTCGAGAACTGACGCGAGGTCGTCGGTCGATTTATGACGCGAGGTCGTCGATCGAGTTCTGACGTGAGGACGTCGGTTGAGATCTGACGCGAAGCGTGGGTCGATATCTGACGCGAGGTCGTCAGTTGAGATCAGACATGAAGCGTCGATCGAGATTGGAACGAAAACTGTCAGTCGAGATCTAACGCGAGGTCGTCGATCAAGATCTGACGTGAAGCGTCAGTCGAGACATGAGCAAATACGTCGGTTGAGATGTAACTGAAGTTGTTGGTCGAGATCTGACGCGAGTTTGTCAGTCAAGATTTGACTCAAAGCGTCGGTCGAGACGTGAGCAAATGCGACGATTGAGATTGTAATGGAAGCTGTCGGTCGAGATCTGACCCGAGGTCGTCGGTCAAGATCTGACTCAAATGCGTCGGTCGAGACGTGATCAAATGCGTCGGTTGAGATTGTAACGGAAGCTTTAGTCGAGATCTGATGCGAGGTCGTCGGTCAAGATCTGACTCAAAAGCGTCAGTCGAGACATGAGCAAATGCGTCGGTTGAGATGTAACTCAAGACATGGCAGGATTGTTCTGTAGTGGCTCGGTCGAGAGTTGATGTGTAGTGGTCCGTTCCAGACAAGAGTCGTGGCTCGGCGTGGGAATGAGCGTGAAGCATCGGTTGAGAACTGAGCTTCGCACTAGTTAGGACAAAAGTGGTGAGCTCTATAATGGAGATGTGGAAGTCCTAAGAGCGATGGTTTTGCTGCACATATCGAAATGGTTTGGGACGGTTTAATGTCTGTGTAGTTGCAAAATGGCGCCAAATGTTTACAGATTCTCTGAATTTGTGAACACAGTTCTTTGGGTTTCTTTACTTCTTCGTTCTTCTGTAGTTACGATTCTTACAGATCTTCTTCTTATTAGAACAGTTACTAAACAGAAGTGTTACTCAGGCTGTAGCGTGTATTTTCTAGCCTGTTAGTGGGAGTCATGGATCCGATAGTCAGCTACATGCATTAACCAGCCATGTAACCAGACACAGCTCAAGAAGATCAACGTTCTGAAACAGTGAGCAATCCAACCACTATCTACTAAATCAGAAAGTGATCAAGAACAAGATTAACTACTAAAAAAAGGAGCAAGAAACAAGGAAACAAGAAACTAGTTAATCCACAATGCAAGGAAATCAAGCATGCTCATAGAAACTTCACTCAAGAACATTGCCATGAACAAGGAGCTTAGCAATTGTCAAGAACTCGTGGAGGATCTTCTTTATTTGCTCAAGATAGCTTGACAATACATTCAAAAACTCCCTCACAAGAGAGGGGAGCCCTTAAATAAGCAAGAAGGCTGCCCATGTGGAACCCAAGTGGCAATTCCACCAAATTAAAAATTACATGTGGAATTTGCCCTTCCACTAAAGGTCACCATCAAAAGGTGGCTCACTCTAACTAATTTAAGGGGGATCTACATTTATTTACAAAGCCTAGGAAATATGACTAGCTCCTACATGGTCGTTCCTTCTCTAGGATACACCATGTAGGCTCACATAGATATTGTACTGTCGTCCTAGCTAGTAATTTCTCGGCTCTCATGCTCGGCTCTCAGCTTCTTCTGCTCTCCTCCTTCTGAGACCTCCTCAGTCATGGGTGAGACGTATTCTGTGTCTTCGGCTTGGCTCGGCATCTGGGGATTCTCAGGAATCTGCTAACAGTAAAAACAAGCTGCTCTCCTCGGGTAGAGAGAGAAAATCATCATGAGCTCTCGAGTAGAGAGAGAAATCTAGAAAATCAATTACTCACAAAATCCACTCAATCTCAAAATCAATTAGATCCAAATGAGAAGTACAATGATACTAGTAGATCCACGAGCTACCACTATGTTTAACTATGATTGGACCACACTTTTGCCACCTCTTAATCCTATTGGACCATTGATCCATTCACCTCTAAATTCTATTGGACCATTTTCAAGGTTCCACCTCTAAATCCTATTGGACCTCTTAAATTTCATCAAACAAAAGTATTACACTTGTCTACACTCTAATTGGCACGAGTTTAGCCTCTTACTCTATTTTGGCTAAATAGTGGCATTACAAGTGGAAATGGGTAATTTGCCATCTATGCCAAATTTGGTCCTAACATCCTACACCTAGATGCTTGATATAAAGAAGATTCTCCAAAACATGTGAGTAAAGCAAAGTGAGTGGCTTCCACTTGCTTACCTTTCTCTTGAACATCAAATATATCAAAGGTGAGAACAACAATAATCAAATCAACAAGTGGATGCAGCTGCAGAAACATCTCATGCCCTCAGTCAAGATTTGGATGAAGATGCATTCATGATTAATCATTAGAAAGCACAAGATGACAATGCCTAGTTATCATGATTTTGAAGCCACATAACACATGACCAGTCATATCAACCGTCTTCCAGTCCTATACAGCTTATAGTACCAGAAAGTCCATTCACCTTGATGACAATAGCACACATGCTATTAAAGGTGAAGGCACCATAAGATTAAGCTTTTAGAATAGGAAAAAACTAGCAATGGGAAAAATCATTTGACAAGGGAACTAATTAAATTATGGGATAGTGCAAGGGAAAAGAAAATTAATGTCGATGGTTTTATGGAAAGGATTTGCATGGGCCAAGTTAGCAATTCGGTAATTTGACAAAGGTAGTGTAGTAGAAACCAAGTGATACATAGACTCGAAAATACAATGAGAGGCCAAAATATGACAGGAAATATGGCCCTACCTTAAAATAGTAGGTGTTGACCTCACACCACAACAGAGATACCAAGTACTTTGTAAGGTACTCTTACTATTATTAGAAAGTACAATTTTGTTATTTTTAGAAAACTTAATCCTTAAACATACTATTATTAGTAAAACATTGGCTATTTTTAGCCAAAACAACCAAAAAAATAACTCAGGTGGTTGTCACGGCAGGGGAAGGCCCCCGGGCCTTCCGCGCCTCGGAGTCGCCTCGGGCTGCCGCCCTCGGGCGCCTCCAAGCAGAGAAGGCCCCGGACGGGGACCTTATCCTATACATTTTGATTGTTTGGAGTACTCCAAAATGGGGAAGGATACCTTAGAGGCCAAGTCAAAGCCAAGAGGGCTCCCTCTCTATAAGAAGAGAGCGTTCACATTCACAAATTATCCTTGATTGTTGGTGAGAGAATTCTTGGTTTTTTGAGAATATAGAAGAGTTGAGAGAAGCAATTTTGATTATCATTCTTTTGAGAGAATCATTTTCTCTTTCATCCTTTGAGAGTTGAAGAGTTGAGAGGAGAATTCTTTGGTCTCTGAGAAATGAGGAGAGTGAGAGAAGCATGCATTCTTGATTGCTAGTAAGAAGGGAGGGCATGTGCACAATCTATTGTTTTAGATGAAAAGCATGAGAAAGTCCAATCTCATGCAACAAATGCAATCAATTTTAGTGGAAGATCTGCTACTGTTGAGGATCACTGAATAGGCTATTCCACCCTTGGTTGATATGTTGAATTTAGGATTAGAAAGAGAATAGCTAGATGCACTTGGTACTTTGATTACATTGTCATCAAAAAAACCTCCACAGGCTTTGGAGAGTCTGCTAGCAAACTGAATACTGACTCCCTACGCTAAACCTTTGTCTCTCTGTTGGAATGCTATTGAAATTCCTACACTGCTACTGTAGCGCATTGATCACATGCACTAAACTTGAATCTGCATTGGATCGTTGGATTTTCGATGTCTTCTGAATTTTCATTGATCATCTACGTTGTTGTTGGGCTCCCTGCCTCTAGTCTATTGGAATGCTGCTAGAATCGTTGCGTTGCAGCACACTGCTCACCTATGTTGAATCGCTGCACTAAAAATATTAGCAGTTGGAGCAGCTCAATGAACCTCTACGCTACTACCAGCTCGTTGATCATCTACGCTAATGCTAGCTCGCTGACTCTCTTATATCAACTATACATTTCTAACCTGTAGAGGATGCTAGCAACCATGAACTGGGGTTTGGGGGACTCAATCTGACTTCCAGCGCAGTCGGTTTATAGGTTGGACAGCAAATACGTGGCAAGAGTAAGGCTAATGATAGAAACTTTACTTGGGTTTTACATGAGGCATGCAACTTTGTCGCAGCACAAACAAGACACGAAGGTCGAACAATTCATGACAGTCAACGTGTCTTTGACTCGAAGGACGAACGATTCACGAATCAATCGCAAATACACTTCCAAGACCGCAAAGTCGCAAAAGGGACGCGAAACGAAAACTACGAAAAGAAACGAAAAGAACGAAAGCAAACGGGAGATTACGAATCAGACGAAGAAAAATCTTTCGCACTGCCAGCTGGCAGCTCAACGGGCTTCACGCCCAACTGAGATGAGTAGCAACGATGGAGACTAACTAACTAGTTGATTAAGTGTTACCTAGTCATGTAATTCGACGTTTAGCTATCTTGTAAACTCCACATTGTGGAGGTATAAACGATCCTCTCTGGATCATAGCATATATGATGTGAATATAGAGATCTATAAGAGACAGAGAGAAACGTAGCGAATAGAGTAAGAAACAAAAGACACCATAGCTGTGCATGAAAGTCTGCCAACGAGCAGAACACAGCGAAAGAGTAGAATGTCATTCCGCCAACGAGCGAGACACTGACAAATTCACTCTAAATTAAAACTGATAATTCAGTCACTCTATTTTCGTGCATCTTGTCTTGTGCTGTGTATCATGATTGCTAAAATAGAATATGTTATGTGATGCGTAGTCGAGTGTCTGGGTTCCTGTAAGGGCTTCCGCACAAAAGAAAACTAATAGACAGAAAATTGTTCGCAATAAAGAAGGCTAAGTGAGGACGAACACGAATCAGTCCCACGCACGCGCTCCCGTGACACTATCTTTGGATGTTGAAATATAATCTTAATTTAAAAAATTTTCTACTTTGATATTCCATTGTGAGATTCTTAACTATGTACCAAATCACAGTTCTTAAAGATAAACATTCAACTAGTGGCATAAAAAGGTAGCACACCATGTGCTATATTGCTGTTGAATCGCGGCAAGAAATTCACAAAACCTACAAAACATTTACTTGCAAAATGCCAAGGCCCTTGAAATCAGGCTTTTGACCCAAGCATACAAAATGAGACATGATAGAAAAAACTTATTATGTAATGCATTTCTAACATGTGTTTATGATTTTTGGAACTAGGCAAAAAATGTAAATTAAACTTGTTTTTCAAAAACTGTGTAAAAAGTCATATCATGCTAGAAGAACATCCCACTGGTATGATGTAAATATCTATTTCATACAAGATTAATACATAATTTGATCTCCTACACCATTGCATAGGAGCATGCTAATACAAAGAGATTCACATATTTCTTGGTGGATCATAAGAGCTACTAAGAAAACTTGATGTCAAACAATGATTCATGGCATACAAGCGTAGTGACTAGTGATGACCAGGCTATTTCTGACATTCCTTCTTGAACCTTGCAGCTTTGTTCATTTAATCCAATTGCCTCTCTTTGCTTGGTAAAGATTGGCTTGTCGAGCGGTTTCGTGAGGAGATCTGCAATCATATTTTCTGATTTTATGAACTGGACCTAGAGCTCTCCTTTCGAAATCAAATCTCGAATATGATGGTACTTCAAAGGAATGTGCTTCATCTTTGAATGGAAGACAGGATCCTGGGACAGATAGATGGCACTCTGAAAGTCCATCATCATCGTGCTCGGCCCCTCTTGTGGTATCCCGATTGCCTCCAACATCATTTGCAGCCACATATCCAGCTGATTGCAACTCTGCACGCTATCGTACATCCTCCAATAATGGACTTGCTGTCATCTTTGCAGCTCGCCCAGTTCGCATCACTGTAGTGATGCAGCTCGAATCCTTTCTCTTCTTTTCTAGCTCTATAGGTCAATCCAACATTCTGGGTACCCTTCAGATACTGTAGGATTCGTTCGGCCATTTTCCAATGTGCTAGACCAGAATTGGAACAGAATTGGCTCAACGCGTAAACAGAAAAGGACAGGTCGGGCCTGGTACAAATTGTTAAGTACATCAGACTACCGATTAAGTTCTGGTAGGGTATATCTGCCATCTTCTGTTCTTCCTCTTCTATTTTTAGGCAATCATGTTTCGTGAGCTTGGCTTTAGCTATCATTGGTGTGGCTCTCTTTTTACAGTCCATCATGTGGTACTGCTTCAGCAATTTTATGGTGTATTCTGACTAACTCAAGTGTATTTCGCCATTTGTTCGATCTCTTCTGATCTCCAGCCCTAAGCATTTTGTTGCTTCTCCAAGATCTGTGATTTCGTAGTTTTCAAAATCTGACTCTTCGTGTCTTTGATCAATATCAAGGAATTTCCTATCATCAACGAATCATCCACGAAAATGGTCAGTATCACAAAATCCTTTCCTACTCTTTTGATGTAGACATTATAGTCTGGTTGAGTAGGATTGAAGTCTAGAGACTTCAGCAGACCATCAAGCTTTTTGTGCCAGGCTCGTGATGCATGTTTTAGATCGTAGATGCATCTCTGCAGTCGACAGACATATTGTTTGTTGTTGGGGTCTTCATAGCCTTCAGGTTGCTTCATGAAAATTTTTTCCTCTAGATATCCATGGAGAAAGACTGTTTTCACATCAATCTGGTGAATTTCCATATTGTACTGTGTGGCATATGCAAGGAGCAGTTTTATGCTTGTCATCTTGACCATGGGCAAATATGTGTCGAAATAGTCGACACTATATCTCTGCGTGTAGCCCTTCGTGACAAGCCTTGCTTTGTAGCGGCCAATGGTGCCATCTAATTTCAGCTTCTTCTTGTACACCCATTTGCAGTCGACTATTTTTCTGTTTTCTTGGCAGTGGCTTTAATGTCCATGCCTCATCTCGCCTCATCGACTCGATCTCTTCTGACATTGCTTGTTTCCAAAATTCTCCTTCTGGACTCTGGATAGCTTCTTAGTATGTAGCTGGCTCTTCTGTGAAGCTACAATACTCAAATTGTGTGTCTTCGCTCCATTGAAGATTGTCATAATAGCGGCCGAGAAGTCTTCTTTGTCTTGTTGACCTTCGAGGTTCATTTCGTCGTTGCTCGAACATTTCTTGTTTGTGGGGTCGATCTTCTATTTCCTACTACTCTGGAGTCTGGGGTCCTGCATTTTGATTTGATGATTGTCCTTGATCTCCCTCTTGGATAGGTAGCAGTGTGAAGATCTCATGGCCTCTTTCGTCTTTCAGTCCAGGGAATTTGGACTCTCACGTCTCTGTTCGAAACAACCTTCTTAGTGGTTGGATCGTAGAGTCTGTACACATGTGTTCCTTCAAGTAGCCGACCATGATTGTTTGCTCGGATTTGTTGTCGAGCTTGCTTCTCTTTTCCTTTGGAATGTACTTGTATCTTGCACATCAAAACACTCGTGCGTATGACAGATCAAGATTTCTGCATGTCCATATCTCGTATGGTGTTTTGTTCTCCAATGTCGTCATTCTTGATCTATTCTGCAGGTGTACAGCTGCAGCTATTGCTTCGGCCCAAAATTGGCCTGGCAATTGAGCCTGTGCCATCATGCATCTGGCTCCTTCAATTAGCATTCTATTTTTTCTTTCTGCCACACCATTGTATTTTGGTGTGTATGCAGGAGTGAACTGGTGTTCAATTCCCTGTCTCAGCGGTTGATAGGACGTCGATAGAGATTTCATGAAGTACATCAGTTGTTGTGGTGTTGGGACCTGGTGCTCCTGTCCTGATGCAGCGAGTTGAGCAAAGATCATTTTGATCTTCTCAACGTGCTGATCCGACTGGTTGCCATCCCACTGTATTGATTGAAGCTGATTGTGAAGGTGCATGACTGAAGTTGCAGTCCTCACTTCATACTTCTGCTTTAATATTTTCCATGTTGCATGGCTGCTTTTGCAGTCTTCAATCTGCATGAGTAGATCTTCATTTATGGACGAAACGATGATCGCCATTGCACGCTCATCCTTTCTGATCCATTCAACTCTCCTCGGGTCTCCCTCTGGAGGCTGCACCTCTGAGAGCTCGGTCACCGACCAGATGCCTTCGCCCTTCAGGAGTGTTTTGATTTTGAATTTCCAGATTCTATAATTTGCACCATCGAGACTGATTGCTACTCTGGTCTGGATTGTCATAGCCATATTATGTTGTCTGGAAGAATTACTGCTGGGATATCAGTAATGACAACATGTTGGCTCTGATACCATGTCGCAGGAGCGCGTGCGTGGGACTGATTCGTGTTCATCCTCACTTAGCCTTCTTTATCGCGAACAATTTTCTGTCTATTAATTTTCTTTTGTGCAGAAGCCCTTACAGGAACCCAAACACTCGACTACGCATCACATAACATATTCTATTCTAGCAATCATAATACACAACACAAGACAAGATGCACGAAAATAGAGTGACTGAATTATCGGTTTTAATTTAGAGTGAATTCGTTAGTGTCTCGCTTGTTGGCGGAATGACATTCTACTCTTTCGCTGTGTTCTGCTCGTTGGCAGACTTTCATGCACAGCTATGGTGTCTTTTGTTTCTTACTCTATTTGCTACGTTTCTCTCTGTCTCTTACAGATCTCTATATTCACATCATATATGTTATGATCCAGAGAGGATCGTTTATACCTCCACTATGTGGAGTTTACAAGATAGATAAACATTGAATTACATGACTAGTCAACGCTTAATCAACTAGTTAGTTAGTCTCCGTCGTTGCTACTTGTTTCAGCTGGGTGTGAAGCCCATTGATCTGCCAGCTGGAAATGCAAAAGATTTTTCTTCGTCTGATTCGTAATCTCCCGTTTGCTTTCATTTTTTTCGTAGTTTTCGTTTCGCGTCCCTTTTGCGGCTTTGCGGTCCTGGAGGTGTGTTTACAATTCGCGATTGATTCACGAATCATTCGTCCTTTGAGTCAAAGACATGTTGACTTTCGCAAATTGTTCGACCTTTGTGTCTTGTTCGTGCTGCAACAAAGTTGCAGGAGTTCACCATTTCTGACAGATAGCACATCGGCATGCCAAGGGATATTGCTGCAAAGAAAAAATATTTTTTTTTCTTTTTTTTCTTTCCGACTCTATCCCTTGGCACGCAGGCTTGCTATCTTTGGAGGCTGCAAAATATCCTCCTATTTCATTTAGCATGCTGGCATGCTACCTTTAATTTGAAGGCTACAATTTTCTTTTCTAGCTAATTTACTTATCAAACTAGCACACTATGTTTGGCCAAGGCTGCAAAAAATATTCTGAAATAATGTTTTTACTCATAATTTTGTTCTCAAATGTGTCAAAATACCTTTTCTTTTTTATAATTGAAAATTTTTAACTTATCAAACTTGTAATGTATCCACAAAAATACAATGTAATACCTTAAAAGTAGATATTGTTCCATAGTTTGATACTTGAATTGCCACATAGACTACAAAATTTGGTACTCCCATAATCACAAAGACTATATAATTTGCTTTACATGATGGTTACAAATAATGCACATGATACAATGGTTCAAGCTATGGCATCCTAGCCTTTTGTGGTATTTGAAAATGAAAAGCCAATTCTAATACATGACAAAAAAGAAAGAAAAAATGGACAAAATACCATAGAAAGAAGATGTCATAAAGATTGTCATGGCATGTATTAAGAGACAATGCATCCATCTTCTTGTAGTTAGAGACAAAATGTAATTAATATTCCATGGCATGTCATGTGCTACATAATTGGTGAACCATGGCTAGAATGAAACTCGCAAAAAATTTACTCGCAAATTGTCAAAACCCTAATTTGAAAACCTCCATTAGATATCAAAGACTAGGATGTTAAACCCATAGAACCAAGAATCAAATGATTTACCCAACCAAACCTAGATCACACGGATCTAGCCCCCAAGCTATGGACCATCGACCAATGCTCAATAGGAAAAAGACGTCACTCCGGCTGTTATGTCCATATTTGTATAAGGGAATCAGAATAATTCTTGATGTGGATAGCCGACATCACTCCAGTTGTATGTGGTTATTAGTTATGCTACGTCATTTCGGACGTGGTCGCTAAAGTAATTAATAATCATATGAGGGCCCAGACCTATATTTGGACATAGGAGCACTTGCATGGTGTATGACTACTATAATGCAAGAATAGGAGGTCAATAGCTTATTATAGGTTGCATGGAAATCCTAAGGAGAATATTCTCTCCTCTTGGAGAGAATAAATACCATGGAAACTCACCCATCTCCCTATTGGAATTTCAGATTAATGAGCCAGGATCCTCTCCTCTCTTGTATTCATTCATTGTGGCTTGGGGGTGAATTGGTTAGGGTATTGACTAGCCTTTTCATGTTGGTTGGGTGGTTTATGCTCCAAAAGTGTCCTGTTGGTTTGCATGTGATAGGATTCTTGAATATCTTCACTTGGGGATCATTATAGTGGTATCAGAACTTGGATCACATCAATCAGGAGGTGGGGCTTGAGGATCTTGGATTTTTGCAGCTTTTTGGTGGATCTCTTTGATTTTGCTTCCAAGTGGTGGAATTGACCTCCAAGTAGGTGGCTTCTCAGATTCTTGATGTACTTTCAGCCTAAATATCATAATTATGGATTTTCTCCATAGATTTTAATGGAAATCAATGGATTTTTATGGTTTTAGTGATTTTTTCACCTAGAATTCAAGTTTTTTGCATGGAATTAATCATAGCTACTGATCTAGTATGTTTTCCAGATTGTACTTGTTGTTTTACAATCATTAATGATTGCATGTGGGTTGAAAAGTCAAAATGATGCTAAGATATTTTGTCACTGATTCACAGTGCCCTATGTGGTCCTATGAGCGTACCTTCTTTGGGTCAAGCTCTATATTTTATTACATTCATTGATGACTACTCCCGATTTACCAAAGTCATGTTCATAAAGAACAAGTCAGAAGCGTTCAATTGCTTCAAAGAATTCAAGCGATATATTGAGAATTAGACTGGTCGGAGAATCAAGGCCCTACGGTCTGATTCAGGGGGAGAGTACTTATCGAATGAAATGGCAGACTACCTTTCATCATGTGGCGTGCACCATCAGTTCACAGCCAGCTACACTCCACAACAGAATGGCGTAGCTGAGCCAAATAACCGTACACTCTTGGAAGCTGTACGATCCATGACTATCAATGTTCAATTACCCCAGAATTTTTGGGCAGAAGTAATTTCTACAGCCTGCTATCTGCAAAATTATTCCAGCACTAAGACAGTCGATTCCAAGACACCATTTGAAGCCTACTATGGCTACAAACTAAGTTTGAAACATTACGTGTATTTGGATGTCTCTGCTATGCTCAAATACCATCTAATCTGAGGAAGAAGTAAGCTATAAGTATATATTTATTGGCTATTCAACATCACACAAGGCATATCATATCTATGATATTGATATAGGTCATATCTCAGTCAGCCGTGATGTTGTCTTTCTTGAAGACAAGTTTCATGATTTTAAGCAGAAGCAGCCAATGCAGGAGTCTGTGATAGCAGCTCCATTATCCATCAATAGGCATCGACCTACGAATGTTCAAATGCAGGAGTTTGTCCCAACAGCTCCATTTACCATCGATGGGCCTAGACCCACGATTGTTCAACCACAAGCTGAAGCTATCCCAGTCATTCACCCAAGATAAACATCCACTCAAGCACCTGCAATTTGAAGGTCTGCAAAACAATGACATCAACCTATGTTCATCAGTTATAATGAACCTGCCACTATTGCAGAAGCACTATCAATGCCCAATGCAGACGAATGGAAAGCTGCCATGGATGTTGAGTATCATTCCTTAATAAAGAACAAGACCTGGAGTCTTGTCAATCCTCCTACACAGAGATCGCGCAAGCAGAAGGATTACTATAAGCCAAGAGTCCTATTTAATCAATGTACTTCGCAGATATGGCATGGAGGACTGCAAGCCCGTAGACACACCTATGTATCCAGGATCTAAGTTGTCCAAAGACATGTGCCCCATAACTCAAGCAAATCAGCAAGAAATGTGTAGGTATCATTATGGGTCTGTCATAGGATCTATAATGTAGTCTATGATCTGCACACGACCTGATCTAGCATATGCAGTAAGCACACTGTCTCAATACATGTCCAATCCAAGCTTATAACACTGGAAAGCTCTACAAAGAATACTGAGGTGCATACAAGCTTCAAAGCACTATTCTTTGAGCTACAATGGTAATACAAAAGCTGCACTCCCTTTAGTCACCTATTCAGATTCAGATTGGGTAGGAGACATGGATACCAAGAAATCCACATCAGGTTATATTTGTTTTCTTGCAGGGAAACCCATTTCATGGAACAACAGAAAGCATAAATGCATCTCGTTGTCCTCTACAGATCTGAATATATTGTAGCTACATCAACAGTGAAAATGATAATATGGCTAAGGAGGCTACTGCAGGATCTGAAATTCTCATAGATCGGTCCAACAATACGCCAATGTGACAATCAGAGCTGCATAGCTCTATCTTTAAACCGACAAACTCATGCTAGAACCAAACATATAGAGGCTCAATTTTATTTTCTTAGAGAGAAGGTTCAAAACAAGGATATTGTACTAAGTTATTGTCACACAGACAGTATATTGGCTGATATTCTAACAAAACCATTGTCAAGAGAAAAATATTCCATTTTGATAGGATTGTTAAGTCTCAATTTGAATTTCGATTTGTAGTAGTAAGCTTAAAATAAAGTGTTGGAGTTTAATCTTACTCCTACTCATCCTTTTCACCCCCTTCATCTCTTAAGAAAATCACTCTCTCAAACATTCTATAAAAATACACGTAAAGTCCAAACAAGCAGAACCGCAAGAGCCTCAGCTACGGCTTATGAATGGCAGCTAACCAAAAAACACCGCCAAACATCGTAAGTTATCACTTACGGTCACCTACAAAGTAAACAAACGATAGCTGACCAAAGGCACCACCAAATATTGTAAGTTATCACTTAAGATCACCTGTGAAGTAACGAACGACAGCTGACCGAAGGAACTGTAGTCAGAAATGTCGTGTCTTGTTTTCTTTTGTCAAAAATTCAGGATTGAAAGCTAGCAAAGCTTTGGCAATAGAAACATTTTGTTTCTTCACCTCTCTCTCAAAGCATGATAGCTAGGGCTCAAAAGCTGACACATGGCAAGCCATGTAGGCCTACCATAGGCTTGCATGACAGACCACATAGGCATGACATAGGCCTCATGTCTGCCATGCAAGCATGTTGTAGGTTGCCACATAGGCTTGCCATAGGCTTGTGTGGCAAGCCAACCAGGCTCTGACATGTAGGCTTGAGTGGACATAGGGAGAGAAAGATGTGGGGCTCGCAAGCTACCACGTGGCAAGCCACGTAGGCCTGCCACGTAGAAAATCATCGAGGGTGATACTTCCCATGTCGTAAGCCACGTAGGACTACCATAGGCTTGTGTAGCAAGCCACATAGGCATGTCATAAATCTACTATCTGCCAATCTTGTCATAGGCTGCCACGTGGAAAGCCACGTAGGTCTACCATGTGGCAAGTCTTGCAAGCTAAGGGTCTGTCATGTGGCAAACCATGTAGGTCTAACATAGGCTTGTATGGCAAGCCAACCAGGCTTTGCCACATAGGCCTGAGTGGACCTAGAGAGAGAAAGAGGTGGGGCTCAAAAGTTGCCACGTGGCAAGCCACATATGCCTTCCACACATGGCCTACCATAGGCTTGTGTAATAGGCCACATAGGCCTGCTATCTACCAAGCCTGTCATAGGCTGCCATGTGGCAATCACGTATGGTTGCCATGTGGAAAATCATGCAGGCTTGGGGTTAGCCATGTGGCAAGCCACGTAGGCCCATCATAGGCTGGCAAGCCAACCAGGCTCTGCCAACGTGGTCTGCTATCTGCTAAGCCTGTCGCACACTGCCATGGGCAAGCCGCATAGGTCTGCCACATGGCAAATCATGCAAGCTTGAGGTTTGCCATGTGGTAAGCATGTAGGCCTACCATAGGCTTGTATGGCAAGCAAACCGGGCTCTGCCACGTAGGTTTGAAAGGACCTAGAGAGAGATATATAGGTGGGCTCGAAAGTTTCCATGCAGGCCTACCATAGGCTTGTGTGGCAGGCCACATAGGCATGACATAGGTTTGATGTCTGCCACGCAAGCATGTCACAGCTACCACATAGGCTTGCTATAGGCTTGTGTGGCAAGCTAACCAAGCTCTGCCATGTAGGCTTGAGTGGACCTAGAGAGAGAGTGAGCTGGGGCTCTGGCAAGCCACGTAGGCATGTCATGAGACAAACCATGTAGGCTTGGGACTTGCCATGTGGCAAGCCACGTAGGCCTATCATAGGCTTGTGTGGCAAGTCATATAGGCATGACATAGGCTTGGTGTCTGCCATGCAAGGATGTTGCAGTTTGCCAGAGACTTGACATAGGCTTGTGTGGCAAGCTAACTATGCTATGCACCACGTAGGTCTGCCATGCAAGCTTGAGTGCAACTACAGAGTGCAACTAGAGAGAGAGAGAGAGAGAGAGAGAGAGAGAGAGAGAGAGAGAGAGAGAGAGAGAGAGAGAGGCCCACCAGGCCTGTGTTTTGAAGTCTTTCCAGCCCTTCAGAACCGATTTTTCCTTCATAGAAATGCATTTTTATTTCAACCTTTCCCGTGGAAAGTCTAATAATCTAAAAAATCCTTAGAGCACCCTTCAAATTTTTGATAATGAAAGTTTCATTTGTTTAACACCTTTCACCATGAAAGTATGTACATGCACTCAAAACACTATGTGTGTTGGTAAAGGATAATTTGAATTTGGAGTTATGTGTGAAGAAAATAAAACCTTAACTTCAAACTTCAAATATTTCAATTTAGAGAAAGATATTTGAATTTAGTGATTGGGAGGGAGGGGTGGGGAACCTTTTTGGGGCCCACCCCCCAATGCACACAATTTGCAAATGTATGGGGATATGCACTTTCCCCGTACATGCATCTCCCTCCCCATCATTTTTAGTTAAGAAAGTGTGTATGCATGGGTGAGGAGAGTAGGATGCATGGGTGCACCCATACACATGCGCACAAATAGTTTTATATATATACTAGTAAAGAGTGTCCGTCGTATGGAGGCCGATCTAGGTGGCGGCCAATGATTTGGATGATGGTCGATCTCGCACATCTCACATCTCGAATATCAAACATTTGAGTCTTTGGAAAAATTCGAGTCTTTGAAAAAATTAACGTCCTGGGAAAAATTTGAGTCTTCGAAAAAATTTGAATCCTCGAAAAAATAAAATCGAGTCTATCGAAAAATTCGAGTCATCGAAAAAATTTGAGTCTTTTGAAAAATTCGACTTGACAGTACAAAGGTTCTTTAATCATTTGGAAAAATTCGATCCTTTGGAGTTAAAGATAGTGAGTTTGGGTATATATGTATCAAATGCTTAAGAATCTCTCGCTCTAAAAATTTTTGATCAGAGGTATCAGATACTTCTAGTTTTTGTGTGAAGGAATCTGCCTAAGGCAGAAACCACACACCGCAAAGGGCCAGCATGCAGTTCATAACTTTCCAAACCGTAAGGCGGAAACCTACAAAACCGCAAGTTCAAACTTGCGACGACCAAGGGTCACTGGACCGCAGATAACCACAACTGTAGTTGATGCGGTTCTAGCGGGAGGTTCTGAATATTTTTCATCGAAAAATAAAATACTCAAAACCTCCCGCCGAGTTTTTTTAAACAAAAAATGAAACACTCTGAACCTCCCACCTCCGCGGGAGGTTCTGAGTTTTTTTAAACAAAAACTGAAACACTTAGAACCTCCCGCTACGGCGGGAGGTTCTGAATTTTTTTTAAACAAAAAATGAAAAACTGAGAACCTCTGAGTTTTTTTTCCAACAATTTAATTAATTAAAATGGTCTTTATTATAAATTTATAACTTATGCCCCATCAAAATTGAACAAAAAATACCATTGAATCAGACTTTTCCTTGCAAGTAAATGGATGCTTTGAAACTTTAAGAGAATTAAAAATCAGAACATGGAAAAATAAAGCTTGGAGCTTGAGGTTTCTAAATTATGTAACAAAGATAACTATCGAGATGGAGAGAAGGTTTATCTATCTTTGTGGATAGATGTTCATTTGCTTATGGGATATATGAATTGCCACGTGTCAACAACGTGTTAAACTCATAAAAAAACAAATCTAATTGATTTTAACTTTTTTGGAAAGCCATCTTATTGTAATTGTGGCTCTTTAGCCACAATTCTTGGAAATGGGTGATTTCAGAATCTATATATACTCATGAATTCTGTCATGTTTCTAGAAATACTTATGAGATAATTGTTGTCTTTTTCTTGTGCTCTCATCTCCTTGTTTTTTGAAAGACATATAATTAAAAATTGTACACAAAACATAAAACATAAAAGTGAAAATTAGTAGAATTAAATGATGAATAACACTAAACGTCTACTAAATAAAAATCATAAATTTATAAAACCCAAAAATAAATAAAACAATAAACAAATTACAAGAATAAACAAATTAAAAGAAATTAAAAGAATATACAAATAGCATCACATAATCATAACATTAATAGATTAAATATTCAAAAAAATGAATAAAATATAAAATATAAAATAACTTTAATAATACAAAAAAACGGAATATAATCAAAATAATTATAAAATAACTAGAAAAATATATCAATAAAAAATAATATAACTATTAACAGATCATAAAAAAAAATAGAATATATCTATTAGTAGATTATAAAAATTTAAAAAATTGATTATTTAATTAAATATTAAAATAAAACTATAAATAAATAAACTACAAAATAACACAATAAATTAGATATATAAAAATGAAATACAACAAAATAAAATCTCAAAATAATGTATCAATAATATAATCTAAAAATAAAATCACAATTTTTTTTAACAAATACAATAAAATAAAAAAAATAATGAGAATAAAAAAGTACAAAACATTAAAAAATTGATTAAAAAACAATTACTATTTTAAAAAATAATCAAAAATAAAATCTATAAAGCTAAGAAAAAAACAAAAACTTTAAATGAATAATGAAAATAATAATGCAAGTTACAAAAAAAAAGCCTTTAAGATCAAGGACTAAGGGCCTTGGGCTAAAGACTAATTGCCTACCGATATGGCATTGGTCCAAGGGCAAAGAGTCAAGGGCTAAGGGCTAATTGCTGATAACCAAGGGCTTAGGGCCAGCAGCTAAGAATTAAGGTCCAACGGCTAAGGGTCAAGGGTCATGGTCTATGGACCATGGGCCAACTGGCTTAGGACTGAGGGTCGAGACCCAATGACCAAGAACTGAGGGCCAAGAGGCAAGGGCTAAGGGCCAATTGCCGACTACCGAGGGCTAAGAACTTAGGGTCACCGGCTAAGGGTAAAGGTCTAAGGACTAAGGGCTAATTGGCTAAGGACTGAGGGCCAACTAGGTAAAGACTAACTCGGGCCCACTAGCTAAGGACTAAGGGCCAACTAGCAAAGGACCAGTTGAGGGCCAACATCTAAGGGCCAACTGGTTGAGGGGTAAGGGCTAAGGGCCTAGATATTAAGGCCAACAACTAAGGGCCAAGGTCTAAGGACTGAGGACCAACTAGCTAAGGACTGAGGGCCAACTAGCCAAGGGTCGAGGGCCAATGTCTACGGGCTAAGACTAAGGACCAATTGGC
Source organism: Diphasiastrum complanatum (assembly GCA_029204225.1). Lineage (NCBI taxonomy): Eukaryota > Viridiplantae > Streptophyta > Lycopodiopsida > Lycopodiales > Lycopodiaceae > Diphasiastrum > Diphasiastrum complanatum. Next base: position 54,616,964 of record CM055097.1, read on the forward strand.
TAAGGGCCGAGATATAAGGGCTTAGGTCCAATTGCTAAGGGCTAAGTGCCAAAATCTAAGGACTAAGGGCTAACGGCCGAGGACTATAGTTGAGGACCAAGTGGTAGAGGTAAGGGCCAAACTTTAAGGACCAATGGCAAAAGGCTAAGGAAGATCCACTAATATTTTATAAAGATATTTAAATTACATAAAACTATTTCAAGATAATTTCAAACAATTTCAAAACCTGGGTATATTTATCCAGCTATTTACATTGTGTGTTTTGTAAAAACCCGCTTCTTTGTATGCTAGGTTGTGGGCATGTCACCCCAAGTTAATTCTATTCCATGGCATGTGTATTGTAAGCCCATGAGGAAGTTGTAATGTGGAAAGTTTAACGACTTTTAGAGATTCTAATGGATTGAAGTAGTTACTTTAAATTTGCAACCTTTAGAATAGAATAATTTAGTCTAATTTAAGGTTAAACTTGTGCATATTCTACTCTTTGGTCTTGGCAAATGCACGATGTGCAATATGATTGTACATTTTGGTTCAAGCTCTAAAATTGCACCAAAGAGGTGCACATTTTGTAATAGTCATTTAACAATTAGAAAGGAATCCTCGCCTATGTACATTTGCACATACATTTCAATAAAAAAAAATATTTTGCAATTTTGGTTACTGAATCCATGTGTCTTAGTTGCAGTTTTGTGTTTCTTTTTGTGTTTTTAAACTATGCAAATTTAAAATGATCATGATGCTCTTACGGAATGATGTTTATTCTCATAGTGCATAGTCTAGTAGCTGAATTTGGATGCTAGTATGATAATTTGGATGATTTTGCAACATATTGATTGTTACAATAACATCTCAAATTAATTTCTTTCTCTCATTTCATGAACCTTTGTCTACGCAACTAATTTGAAGATCCCAATATTAAGGTCATGCCATTTCATAACTACCCTTATGTAGTGGGTTTCTTTCCTAGCCTATCCTCAACCCAAGATCCAAGCAATCTAGCATCCAGGAGATGAGGTTAGTTGTCACGCATAGGTTCGTTCCCATGAGAGCGATAGCATATCTTAGGTTTCAGCATGAATGGAAGATCCACATCTAACTCTAACATCCATTAACCCTAAGCATTAACACTACTCCATTAACCCTACGATCCACATTGAAGATAACTTACTCTTTCTCTCTCTCTCCTTTTTCTCTCACAAAAAGTATAATAAAGTTAAATCCCAATAACATTCAGGACCAACAATTATCAAACACAACAAAAGCATGAGAGATGGAGGAAAGAGTTAGAGAGCAAGGACATTCACAAATCCATTCCTTAAGAGGACCAATATGCTTGTATTGAAATGAGCTTATGAACATGAAGAGCAATTCGAGTTTGGCCCTATTTATAGTAGAGAGGAGGACCTTGGCTTCCAAATCCTATTGGTCCATTTCTACCCCCCTAACTATTCAAACTTAAAGAAGAGTGGGAACCCATTCAAAATTGGAGGGAACCAATTTGAATTTGAATTTGAGCCAATTTTGGTGGGAGCCCCAACTTTATTCACTAAGTTGAAGTTTAGGCTTGTGACATTAAAAGTCTCGCAAAAAAGCCTAAAGTCCTTTTATTGAATTTCTAATTATCAAATAACTATGTGATCATCAAGTTGGAATTACACATGTAGGGTGCCAAATCCCTCTCACTTATTAACTAGGGTTAGGGTAGCCTTGCGATCGGCAAACCCTCCCACGAAAACTGGTGGTGGTCCCACGACACCTGTGAGATGCCGTTACTGTGGGCTTTTATTAGCATCACGTCAAATCTTTATTAAACGATACTACACCTTCTCCATGAAGTCGAGTCAGATAGTGTTGAAATCTAGGTTGTGTGACAAAAAACAACGATGGGCTCTAACGATCCACTTTGAGGTTGTCCAAGCTGTGAACCGAGATTCTCAGAATCCTCCCATCATGGCAGCACGAAAATATAATCTTGCCACTGGCAGCTGATCTTTAACACTATCTGATGCCATTGGCTTATTTGGATCGAATGCCAAAGTGGAAAGACAATCATCCCATCGCGTTGCAATAGACGCCAACAGAGTTAGATCTTTTGCGAACAGCGTCGATTGCCTCACTGTTGGATCGGAAGAGTGGATATATTCTTGCTGGTATGCTTGTAAGGCTCTCTGAAAATCCACGGATATCTCCCACCTGTAAGGTTGGTGGATTATTGGCCAATTCGACGTATGGATCATGATTTTGTCCATGGCCAGTCCCAAATCCTTCCACTTATTTCTTCGCAGCATTGGTATGTACTATGGATCTACGTGCAACTAACGAGGGCTGGCCACATAACTCCTGATTGATTCCGAAGTTTTTTTAAAAACTATAGTTCTCCAGGTCGGCTGCTCTCCCAATGCGGGTAACTTATCCAACTCCTTGTTGGCCTCAATTTCAGAGGTCTTAAATTTAATGACCCACCCACCACGCGAGGACTCATGGGGATGTTGCATTAAGAAACTCTGGATCTGGTCCTCGACGTTGATTGGTCTTCTGAACAGAGGTCTGGTCTCTATAGTAGACGGACCTGCTTGCGTTGCTTGTGGAACAGGCTGAACTTTTTCGAATTCGGGGGCTCCACCCCGTTCTATGCCTAAATCCAAATCTGTATCCAATCCTGCATGTTCTTGTTGTTGAGGCGAGAATTGTGGCATTAATGGAACTTGGATATGAGGATTAGACTCCAAAATCTGAATGGCAGCCTTTTCATATTCATTGATGGTCGCTTTGGCCTTTTCCAACTCAGTCAAAGCTGTATCTTTGAATCTGTCAAAGTGGCCTTGGAATCCTTGAAGGGCCACTCGATAACTTTCAACTTTTTTGAAAAAATATTTGATTTCTGTCGGAGTTACCGAATGATCAAAAATTTGCATCTGAAAATACGTATCACGCTCAAGGGTGGTCGCATCCAATTCACCTTGGAGACGTGTGTGATCTTGTTCAGCTATCTACAATTGACCCTCCTGTAATAGTTGCACTTGTTGCTTGGCATCTTGAACAGTCTTGTTCACTTGGTCTTGGGCGGTTGTGAGGGCATTCTGCAGTGTACTAATATAATCTTCCAGGCGATCAACTGATTGCTATGCCTTCTTCATCTCAGCTTCAGACTTCGCTTCGTGCTGCTTGGCGATCTTCAATTCTTTGTCCAACTAGATGACTTTCTGACTGATCAGTGTGTTCTCAGGACCCATGTCTGATATGTCCTGCTCTATTTTTTTTTTCTTATCCAGCATAGACTGGATCACTGGTACTTGTAATTTCTCTTCTTCAAATATATCTTCTTCCTTGTAACCTTCAGATACTATGGAGTTGAACTGTTTTGGTGACTTGACAGCTTGTCCGACCCGAATTTATCTGACACCTGAGATGCTATGGTTTCTTGTGGTTCCTCCTGAAAAGTTTCATAAAAAAATATGCTCGGACTCATGGACAGTCTCGAATCCTCTTCAAGGGATTGGAGTTCAAAGGGCGCTAGACTTTGGGGCATGACAAAGACTTCTGAGATCCCAAGGGGGTTGGAATCATTGAATATGTCCATGAAATACTAGATATTTGGCGAAACGGATCTCGTGTGTGGGGGTGAGATGGCCTGGGCAATTGTGATGGAAATTGTAGTCCCAATAGTCACAAACTGTCCTTGAGAGGAAGCAGAGGCGAGGGAAGCATCAAAGGTGGGAGAAATAGGTAGTTCAGTGCGAACGGCAACGGAAGGTTGTAGCGTAGCAGGCGATGGTAGCCTAGTCTGTTGACGTGTCGCAAGAGGCAAGTCAGGAACATCGATCTTGCTGCGTACACACCGATGACTATGTGATGTGGATGCCTGGTGAGAAGATTCTACCGGTGCTTCTTCATAAATTGAAAGCACAGAGTCAGCGTTAAATCCACAAAGCATGTCCTCCAAGTAAGAGGTGGATAATAGTGAGAGAAGATGACCAACCGCAAATTGTTGTTTGGTGTTACCCTTGATGGCCCTCTTCAATTCATCAAAAATCGTCTTATACCAGTTATAAAGTTTGAGGGGTCCAAATCCTATCTTGTATTTGGATTCAATAATGTTGTGCAAGATCTGTGAGAAAATACGTTCCTTCTTGAGGTTGCCAACCATCAGGAAGCTGTTCAGGAGCTGGGCTGCGGCCTGGATGACAGAGTTTCGGATGGAGTCTAGGAGATACCCGTCATGAGTCCAGAAGTACTCGACGGAAGTTTCAATGAATGGCTTGATCATGCTCTTGGCATGCTTATGGTTTGGAGATGGCTCCTACCAGATGTGATTCCTATGGCAGCAAGGGTGGCTTCAGTAACTCGCACCTTGTGTGTGGAAGTCTGGAAAGCATAAAATTTAGACTTGGCCTCGGTACAAGTGCTAAAGGCCATAGTAATAAAATGCATGTTAATTTTTTCAGAAAAGGCCCACTCGCAGATTCCCATTGCCTTGAGCAAAGGCCCAAGGGTCATCCACTGAGAGACCATGCTTGCGCTAGGGAGCATCATGATGTTCGTGGCAGTTGGAACTTCACAATGAGTAGAGTATTGTGGAGACTGAGAGGTATCAGTAGAAGACATGGTTACTAGAAAGTAAGTGCGAGTGTATATTAGAAGGCAGGGAAAAGTTGGTAGGAAGTTTTGGTCACGAAACTTTTTTGCAAGAGCTCCCCTAGCACAAGTGAGAAATGATCAAATTCAGCCTACTTATAGGTGAATTTGGAGGGTCCATTACACAAAATACTAGTTTGGCTGATCATATCTGGACAAAAATAAACTTCAATTTTCTCTTGATCAGCTTGGTCTTATACATCAATGCTAGATCTCCTTCTTTCAGATCCTTTTTGTGTAATCGGCGATCGTGCCATGCCTTACGACAGGCTTTCTCTGCTGCTAACGCATGAACTGCCATCAATCTAGTCTCACATAATTTGTGCAAAGCTTCATGACACAGTTGTAAGGATTTATCATCATCTAATCGCTCTGTTGATGCTATGCGTAGAGATGGTACTAAAAACTCAACCAGCATGATAGCATCTTGACCATAAACCAGTTGAAACGGTGTCTGATTCATGCTTCCTTAATAAGTAGTTTTGAATGCCCATAACGCTGCATGCAATTTATATTCCTAGTCAGAATGACTTGCTTCAACCATCTTTGTCATAATAGTGCAAAGAATTTTATTTGAAGATTCAGCTTGGCCATTACCCTTGGGATAGTAGGGAGTACTAAACTGGTGTATAACGAAAAAATCTTCCAACAAAGACTTTATCGTTTCATTAACAACGTGTGTATCATGATCACTGACGATCTCAATAGGACATCCAAATTGAATAATGATGTGCTCATAGAGAAACTTAACCATAGATTTCGCATCAGCAACTTTAACAACTTTGGCTTCAATCCACTTGGTCATATAATCGGTTGCTACGATGATATATCTGGCTTGTGATCCTCTTGTTACAGGATGAATAGGACCAACATAATCTAGGCCCCCTTTCTCATATGGTACTTGCAATAAAACCGGATGTAAGGGTTCATAGTTCTGACGAGTAGGATGTCGTGCCCATTGGCAAACATTACATGACTGAATATAATTTTTGGTGTCTTTATGAAATGTAGGCCACCAACACCCTGATTGCAATATCTTACGAACAGTGATATTTGTAGAAAAATGCCATCCGCCCATTCCATCATGTGAAAACATGATTAATTTAGGTATTTCATGCGGTAAAACACATCTTCGATGAATATCATCCATTCCGCGATGATACAATTGTCCTGCAATCAATTGATAAGGTTGAGCCTTATGAATCAATTGTCTCTTTTGTACTTTTGTCAAGGAGTCATTAGGTTTTCCTAACATCAAATATTCAACAATATCCGTTGCCCACTCAGGTATTGCTTCAACATAAAATAACGCAACATCTGGTAATTCATCATCCACCTCAGTATTAACTAGTGCGGATTCAATTCTTGAAACATGGTTGGTTAGGATGTTTACCCTTACGAACCACAATTTGAAAGTCAAATTCTGTTTATAAGAGTAACCATCTTGCAATACGCCCTGTATTAGGTGTCTTTTACCAAATAAAACAACGGCTGGTGATCCGTACAAAATGAAAAGTGCATTTTCATAAGATAATGTCAAAATTTTTTTACAAAAAAAATCATGGCCAACGCTTCATGTTCCGTTGTTGAATAATTTTTTTCTGAATCTGTAAGCTGTCTGCCTGCAAATCGTATAGGATAGTCTTTCTTGTATTCACCTGGCTGCGTCAAAATTGATCCAATAGCATATTTCAAGGCATCAGTGTGAACATGAAATTCAATCGTCCAATCTGGAGAACGTAGTATCGGTGCCGAAGCTAATTCTTTTTTCAACTTTTCAATGGCTTCTTATGACTCAACTATCTAAATAGAAACAATAGTCAGTTTGTATATAGGTCTTGCAAGATCTGCAAAGAAGATAATAAAAATTCAATAATAATTCGCATGACCCATAAAGACATAAACTCCACAAATTGTTGCTGGTGGTGGTGATTCAACAATGACTTTGATTTTGAAACAATCCGTAGCAATGCCATGCCTTGATACCACATGCCCAAGAACAGCTCGATGAGAAACCCATATTTGACACTTTTCTAGATTTAAAAAAATTTGGTACTTGAGGCAACGATCAAATACTTTTTCCAGTCGATCCAGGTGGTCTGTATCTGTGCTATGGACTCCAAGGTCATCCAAGTAAATTTCAAAGAATGTTAGTAGATAATCTTTGAAAGCAAACTGCATCACTCTTTGGAATGAACTAGGTGCATTACAGAGTCCAAATGACATTACTTTATAAGCATAAGTCTCCCATTATGTTGCGAAGGCTGTTTTGTGGCGATCTGTAGGTGCAATCTTGACATACTTGTATCCACTAAAGCCATCCAAAAAACTGTAAGCTTTCACTCCAGCAAGGCGGTCCAAAATGCTTTCAGTAAAAGGTAACGGAAAGTGATCCTTTTGCGTCACTTTGTTCAAGGCCTTGAGATTCACACAAATTCACAATTTCTCATTCTTCTTAGGAACAATGACAATTGGTGAAACCCATTCAGTCTCATAAATGAAATTGGCTTCAAGCAATCTTTGTAAGTCTTTCTTTATCAAATCCGTAACATTAGGATTACAGTGGTAGAACTTTGTGACCTTTAAAACTATATCAGGTATTAAGGGTGTGGTATGCTCAATAATTGATGTACGAAACCCTTTGAGATATTTATAAGTCCAAGCAAAGCAATCTTGATACTTAATAAGCAATGTCTGTAGCACTTGAAACTTTTCAGGAGTAAGTTGTGCTCCAACTTGTACAATCTTTTCTGGTTCTCCTGGTTCAGCAAGATTCATAGGCTATGTTCTAGCTGGGCCATCGTAAATATCTTTCGATTTTGGCACTTGTTCGTCAGGTTCATGATGTGCTTTTGGTAACATGATAACCACATCATCCAAAGTATAGCATTTGAAATGCTCTGGCATATCATGTTATACTTCATCTGATTTTTCTTTATTAAAAGGAGTAGTCTTGGATCTTTGCTTAGCCTTCTTAGTAGGAATCGATCATGGAGGCGATGACTTCCGAGAAGATGGACTCTTCAAAGGTGACGACTTCTTGGATGGTGATATCTTGTAAGAACTCTGACTTGAAGAAGCATCGTCCACTTTTCCTTTGCCTTTATCCAATAGAGGTGGCCCAGTCTTAGAATTAACCTTTTGAGGTGGATTTTCCCATTTCGGGACCGTATTATAATGTTGCTTAGCCTGTTTCTTCGTCATTGAACCTGTAATATAACTGCTTTTGGCGGTTTTATTGTTGGTTCATCAGGAATATCACGTATTCCAAATTTGGTAGGATCCATGTGATTTATAATCTGCTCATCGGTGAGATCTGCATTTTCATCATAAGTCAAGGCATGACTCACATGATTGAGTTCATCTTCTGGTATGGGGTCCATTGATATCCAAACTACATTCAACACGTTTAATGGAAAAGTAATAGGTGTATCCAAAGTTTGATCCAGTAATGAAATCTCGCTCAAGTCGGACTAATTATCTTGTTGTCACATATAGCTTGCTGTACAATCAATTGTTGCAAGAGCTTGAATCTAGTTGATAGTATCGGTTTGAGAGTCATAATAAACTCCCCAATTTTTTATTGGTCGGTCACAAGTGTGATCCGTTGTTGATGAATCATCATCCCCTTTTTGGACTACTGGTTTGATAGTCCAAGTGATTGGATCAACTTTGACTGCACGTTCATAATTCTCAAAAGTGATTTTTCCGGTACCCCAGTTATGAACTACTTGCGCAACTCGTACCCATGGGCGTCCTAGTAGGACTCGGTAGACATTCAGTGCATTAGGTAAGTCCATTACTACAAAAGTAATGACAAACTGTACTCTAGCAATTTTGACAGTCAACCATTCCTCGCGGACGGATTGTAGTTTGATCAGCTAGCTTAATGGCAAAAGTTGCAGGCTTAATCCTTGTAAGGCCCCACTTTGCACATAGCTTTGTTGAAATCAAGTTAACTCCCGAATCTCCATCTATCACAACTGCTTCTTTAGAAAATTGTCTATGTTGTATTGGCAGGGTGATGTTTTTTTGCTCACTTTCCCAAGCCGCTCCAACATGGAGTACCTCATTAGATTCTTCAAATCCAGCATAAAAAAGTGGTTCCTAATGGGCTTCTGATTCAGTTTGAGTTAACTTATGCGCTAGTACTTCTTTTGCTTTCGACACCAACTTCAAAAATTCTCCTAATGTACTATTCATCTTACTAGATAGAATATTCACTAGTATCTATGTTTGCGGTGTTTCCAGCTCAGTCATCTTGAAGGATTCTTCATGATGAGGCAACTGAGTATTCATATCTGTTCATGGATTATTTGGCTACTGCATAGGTGAAGAATGGACTTCGGCTATAGCTTTAGTGGCTTCAAGCTCCTCTTCTTCTTGCAAATGTTTAATCCACTGCCTCATATCTTGATATCTCCTCTTTTTTGCATGGAGATTTGGATAGACTCCAGATGCTGTTGGTATATCAGTTGATGGTATAGAATCAGCAGGTGTTGGATTTACTATAACTTCTTTTTGCTTTTGAGCTCTGGTAACCACCATCAAGGGTATATACTTGGTTCAGGTTGATCTGCTGGTCTTTGCTTGATTGTTGTCAAATTTATAGGAGCTGTAGCCGGTGGCGGCTTCGGTCTTGCTGGACACTCCTTATAGCAATGCCCATAACCACAGTCTCTATAGAATGGTACAAATTTGTCTTTTTTTGGACATTTTGCAACTCTGTGATTTTTCTCCACATGCAAAACATCCAAGCGGTGGTCTGGTCCAATTTCTAGATGCTTGTTGTTGTGGCAGCATAAATAGCATACTGTTCTGAAGGACCGCTCTCATGATCATTACTGTAATTCCATTGCTCGTTACCTCTGTAAGGTTCTGGTTTCATCAGATTAGCAGGATGAGCCGGTTGTGTCAGTGGGGCTGGTAAAGGTAGTCCCTCCGGATACCCTATGGCAGATTGACGAGGTTTGGCTGCAAGATCCTTTCCGTAAAGGCGTTCACAGTCTCCCATCTGGGCATGTCATTGCTGGATAATCCGAGGATTAAAATGGCAATAAGCATTCTCACACAGATGGCATACACTGAGTGCCAATCGCTTTTTCAATTGTGGACATTCGTTCATTGTGTGATTGCCCGTACAAATGGAACACCAGACATTTTCCCTAGTAGAAAAAGTCTTAGAAAATTTCTTAGGTTCCTTGTTCGCTTGTCCATGAAAATTTTCCAAGTCTTTGATCTTTTCATCAAATTGCGATTGCAACTTTTCCATCTAAACCTGCTAGCTTTTCAAGTTTCTCGAAGTCATTGAGCATCATCTCTGCAATAGCGTTGATATTCGTTGATGCGATAATGGTGGATGTCGTAGTGGTCTGCCCTGCTGAATAAGGTAGCATACCGATATTCGGCTCATCATCTGAATCTTCATCCTCCTCTTGTATTGCATCGTCCATAGCATTTTGCAAAGTTGCATACTCATTGTGGTGTTTTAGCTCGTGTTTGATCCTTTTAGAAAGATCTACAAGAAACCACATAATCATAGCATCTACATAATCAACTCTGGTATGCACTCAAGTCTAATGGGACAAGGGAGATAGGAAGAATGAGAACGGAGAAGAGAGCAGGAATATTGCGGAACAACTCTCCCATTCTAATCGGCTGCTAGGTGCAAAACCAGTCTAATAGACAGCTTATGCTAAAGATAATCACATCTTGATGCGTTCTGAGTGTCCAATAGGATCTTAAAAATCAATTCATACTCCAAAACCAAGAGTACATTCCACCAAAGAGATTGGAGATGGTTTGTATGTGGTACTACTGAAATCAGATTCAAAGTGAAGTATAGTTCTGAAATAAATGGAAGAGTAGTATGATATCGCAAGTTCTTCAGACGTCAAGACAGCCATCATCTGATAGATGACCTCCAGGAATTTTCTGTCTCTTCGTATTTTTCTAAAAAATGCGAAAAAGTCGAAGGTGTTAAGAACAGTTGAACTTTTGAACTGCACACTTAGTTAAACTTTTAAACTATGCAAGTGTCGCATTTCGGAGAAATGCGAAAAAGTTGAAGTTGTTGAAAACATAGTGTATTTCTGCAGACTATCGAAAAACTAATGTATTTTTGTAGACTTGTTCTAAATGCTAATTTTGTGGAAGTTGTTGAAGGTGGCCAAGTCTTCAATGACTTCAAGTTATTGAACTTAACATCTGAACTTGAATTTATGATAGATGTAGAACCAAAGTTGGTTTCACCTCAAACATGCAAGAAGAATCATGAAATAGAAATTAGTCATTCACCAAGGAGACAACTGTGGGCTTAATTTTCAACAGCCCCCTTAAGGTCATGGTTGGTGCCTTGGTATCTTCGTCAAGTTCAGCATGTTGAAGAACTTTTGATGCTTGATCCTGGGAAGCGCTTTGGTGAAGATGTCTGCGACCATTTCTGTTGTGGAGCAGCATTGAAGGATCACTGGCCCTGAGAAAATTTTCTCTTTGTGCTTGGATTTGCCATGAAATTTGGAATTCAGTGACAGTGAAATACAGCTCAAATTGTCACACAAAATGGTGGTAGCATTGAACTGTGTGTGATGCAAGTCGTGAAGTAATAACTTGATCCATACAGTCTCTTTTGAAGCTTGACATGTTGCGATGTACTCTGTCTCTGTCGAAGAAAGCGCAACTGATTATTGCTTTCTTGAGTTCCACGAAATCGGTCCCCTTACCAGATAGAAACAGAACCCGAAGGTAGATTTTCTGGTAGAGATTGTTCCTCTCCAATCTAAGTCAGAGTAGCCTCGCAGAACGAGTGGGTCGATAACATTTCCATCGTAACATAAGATGTGATCTAAACTTTCCTGAATATATCTCATCACTCTCTTTGATGATTTCCAATGAGAGATCCTAGGATTAGACATGAATTGACTTAATGTGCTAACAGTGTATGCTAAATCTAGTCTAGTACACAACATTGCAAACATTAAAGATCCGACTAGTGAATGATAAGGGTACTTCGCTAAGTCGAGTACTTCACTATCAGTCTCAGCACAAGAAGGTTTATTCAATACTATACTTGGATCCATTGGAGTATTAATTGGTTTGCAATCAAACATATAAATTTTTTTTAAAATGCCTTTTAGATATATGTCTGTTGGCTAAGATGGATCTTCTTGTGAAGTCTATCTCTAGTAATGTGAATTCCTAGCAAAGAATGAACAGCTCCTAAATCAGTCATGTCAAATTCCTTTGACAGATCACTCTTAGTAGTGTGCAGTAGAAAAGTGTCATTAGACAAAATAAATGCATCATCTACATAAAGAGCTATGTGAACTGAATTGGTGTCTATATGCTTTGAATAAACATTACAGTCAGTTGAATTGTTTGCAAATTCCAATTGAATGAGATAAGAGTTGATTCTATCGAACCATGCTCTCACGGCCTGTTTTAGATCGTAGATTGCTTTGTGCAGCTTGCACACTTTGTGCTCTTGGCCTTTGACTTCGAATACTTCTAGTTGGAAGGCGTACAGCTCCTCTTCGATATTGTCATTGAGAAATGTTGTCTTGACATCCATTTGGTGTATTTCGAGGTCTTCCACAGCTGCTAATGCAATTAGAGTCCTGATTGACTGCATCTTGACGACAAGACTACATTTTTTTTTATAATCCACTCCTTGGACTTGAGTGAATCCTTTAGCCACCAGCTGTGCTTTCCATTTTTCAATGGAACCATCAGAGTTGATCTTCTTCTTGAAGATCCACTTGTTGTCGATAACTCTCTTGTGAGTGGGAAAGTAGACTATTGTCCAGGTCTGATTCATCAAAAGTGAGTTGTACTCGCTTTCCATAGCTTCTTGCCACTTCACAACATCCTTGGATCTAATTGCTTTGGTTAGGCTCTCTGGTTCCTCTGATGAAGTCCAAAATGATTGAGGTGCATACCTCTCAGGAACTGTCCGAGTCCGTGAGGATCTGCGGACGCTTGGTTGACCAGAATGTGATGATGTTTCTTCTTGAATTTCTCCAGATCTGCTTGAGCTAGCTTGGTCTGGTTTTATGATAGGTACTGTCAGTTGCTCGGCTTTTGTAGCTATAGCTACAGGTTTTGTAGAAGGAACATCAAAGTTGGAAGAATCCATGCTACATAAAATAGGATAAAATGACATAGCATCGTTTATCGATGGTTGTTTGAAATCGTAGTATGTATGTTCTTGAAATATTACATCACTAGAGACAAATACTACATTGGTGGATGGATTATAAACTTTATAAGCTTTATGTTCATCAAGATAGCCAATGAAAATACATTTATTTGTCCTATGATCCAGCTTCTTCCTAAGCTGTTTAGAAATGTGAACAAAACATATAGAACTAGTTTCATAAGGAGTCTTGTTGTTGACGGCTTTGGTGTTGGATCTGTTCTACACGTAATAGGTTGTGGAAGTAGCTTCTGCCCAGAACTTTGCATTCAAAGGCTTTAGATTTGTGCTTAATGAACATGACTGTAGACCATCTAGAATAATCATCTATGAAAGTGATAAAATAGATTGCATCTCCTAATGACAGAGTTGGCATTGGACCATAGAGATCACTATGTATAAGATCCAATACATGCTTTGTTTTGATGGAATGTGATTTTGGAAACTTGCTTCTAGAGTGCTTCCCATAGATGCATGATTCACAAAAGAAAGATTTCCTATCTAATGAAGAAAAAAAATTCAGTCCATCAACTAAATTATTACAAAGCATATAAGAAATTGATCTTGTATTCACGTGTCCAAATCGACTATGCCACATAACAACACTGTCATTTACATTCTCATTAGAGATACTAGCTAATGCAACTGAATTAGAGAGTACGTAAAGACTTCCGACTCTAGTGTATGTAGTCAGAGGAGTATCTTCCTCGACTATTGTACACTGCTCATATGAGAAAGTAACAATGTAGCTCTCATTAGTTATCTTAGAGACTGATAACAGGTTCTTTGACAACTGAGGAACATGAAGGACGTTAGGAACACAAATGGACAGATCGTTGTTGAAGCTAATCTTCACTGCTCCTTTTCCTTCCACGTGTATGGTGCTAGAATCTCCGAGGTAGATAAATTGGTCTCTGCTGTAAGCTGTGTACTCCGTAACCATTCCTTGCGAGAGGTCATGTGTTGGATAGTGTCGCTGTCTAGGTACCAACTATCACAATCTTCATTGCTGCTGTAAGCCATTAACAAGTGTGTGCCTTGCTCCTTGAATTCGGCCGCGTTGGAGGAGTCTGGCTACTGTTGTTGTTGTTGTTTCTTTGCCTCGTTGTAGATCCTGATGCGACACTCCTTGATGTCGTGATGAGCTCTCTTGCAATATCCATAGAAGATCTTCTTGCATAATCCACCATGCTCACCTTGAGTGTGAGGCTTTTGCTATTGCTGCTGCACCTGATTCTTGCCCTTGGAATGATCTTTCTTCTTGGTGTATAGAGCCATGGATTTGTCTTTGATGGACAGGCTGCTAGTCTTTCTCTGCATTTCTTCTTGAAGAAGATGACCAATCACCTTTTGAAGAGTGAGGTCTGGTTGTGTAGAGATCATCACCACAAAGTGCTCATAGGACTTTGGAAGAAAAAAAAGCAAGGTCATGACGTCATCATCATCTTGAATAGAACATCCTATAGTTGACTGATCTAACAGGGACTTGAAGCTGTTGATGTGAGAAGTGATGGCAGTAGAATCAGACATGCTAAGAGTAAAGAACTTTCTTCTTAGATGTAATCTCGTGGTTACATCATGAGTCCCATAGAGACTTGATAACAAGTCTAGTGCTTCCTTAGAGGATTTGCATGTGGTAACATGAGATATTTGGAAGTCAGCCAGATTGAGTGTGATACATTCTAAGGCCTTCTGATCTTTGATCCTCCAGGCCTTTGCTTGATCACCATCTTCTGGTTTCAGATCTGCACCTTTTACTACATCCCAAAGATCTCTATCTATCAACATCATTCTAGGTTTTAACTTCTAGATGTAGAAGTTAGAACCATTGGATTTGTCAATGACTCTAGTTTCACTAAGTGATGAAGATGAAGAACTACCTATATGAGACATGATAACAGTATACAAGTAGAAAAAACTTAATCTCTCAGTTTATTTGAGCTACGCTCTAATACCAATTTGATGAAGCAAGGGAGATAGGAAGAACGAGAATGGAGAAGAGAGCAGAAATATGGTGGAACAGCTCTCCCATTTTAATCGGCTGCTAGGTGCAAAACCAGTCTAATAGACAACTTATGCTATAGATAATCACAGCTTTATGCATTCTAAGTGCCCAACAGGATCTTAAAAATCAATTCATACTCTAAAACCAAGAGTACAGTCCACCGAAGAGATTGGAGATGGTTTGTATGTGGTACTACTAAAATAAGATTCAATGTGATGTATAGTTATGAAATAAATGGAAGAGCAGTATGATTTCATGAGTTCCTCAGGCGTCAAAGACAACTATCGTCTGATCAAAAACTGAGGAGTTGTAGATGTCCATATTTAGATCAAAGTGAGTAAACAAGCACGATCAAACAGCAATGAAAGTGCATTCAATCACAACAAGCATTCATCTACGTTGTACACAGATAAAAGGCAAGCTGCTGTTATATTACACTGAAGCACAATACAAATAGCAATTACAACAAAAAATTGACGGCATAATTGGGAGGCTCAAATAATACGTCTCATGGATGGAGCAACCAACAATATGTGCTTGGATGATGTATTTATAGATTTCATTCGTGTATTAACTACAATAAATGATTGTCACCTAATTAGATAAGCTGTTGTACTTGGAAGTATATGGCTTCTATAAACTGTACATAGAGTATATGGTCAACAAATCAATATCGTTGACGCAGACAAGGACGTCGCTGGAACGTTCCTCGTTTATTTTAGATGACCTTCAAGGTTTTTCTCTCTCTTCACATTTTTCGCAAAAAGTCGAAGGTGTCCTTAAAAAGGTGAAGATGTCTTTAAAATAGTTTAACTCATGAAAATAGATGACCTTCGGGAATTTTCTGTCTCTTCGCATTTTCAAAAAATACAAAAAAATCGAAGGTGTTAAAAATAGTTGAACTTTTGAACTGCACAAGTTAAACTTTTGAACTATGCAAGTGTCACATTTTGGAGAAATGCGAAAAAGTCGAAGCTGTTGAAAACATAGTGTATTTCTACAGACTGTCAAAGAAGTAATGTATTTCTGCAAACTTGTTCTAAATGCTAATTTCGTGGAAGTTGTTGAAGGTGGCCAAGTCTTCAATGACTTCAAGTTATTGAACTTAACATCTGAACTTGAATTTATGATAGTATTGGTTACCCTTTGCTGGAGATCAGTCGGAAGCCTGTTGTAGACATTCTTCAAATAAATTGGTTGTCTAAGTTTGTGATTCCTGCAAGTATGAGATGAGCAGACGTAGAACCAAAGTTGGTTTCACCTGATGCTAGATCAATGATCAATAAATATGCAAGAAGAATCATGAAATAGAAATTAGTCATTCACCAAGGAGACAACTGTGGACTTAATTTCCAACAAGATCTGAGGCATTTAACTCGTTCAATATAATCTCGTACCATTTCCCGCTTCCCATTTTAATTTTACTTAAAAGTAGGAAAGGGTCTTCCATAAACTTTCGAGATTTAAACCGTGTGATAAGGGCTCGTTTAACAGTTTTCCAAGCTATAAGCTCAATCTCATCTTGATTATAGTACCAATCTTGTGCTGCACCCATTAAGGCCATTGGAAATAGCTTAATTTTTTCTTGAGAAAAAACTTTGCCATAGACTTCAAAAGATTTGGCATAGATTTGGAGAAATCTAACTGGATCTGTTAATCCACTTTATTTGGGTAGATCTAAATGGAATGATCTCCTAATAATGATTGGATTGACTTCTTGAGGAGCAGATCCAGAGGCAGCCATTTTTGCAAATTAAATCAATCAGACAATGAGATTGGATCTAGATTTTCAATCAGAATCTATCTCAATTCAAATCTACAAAATTTCTTTCACTTGACAATAATCAAATTTTTGATTTCTAGAAAATGATCTATGATCAAGCGATCGACACGTCTAAGAATGATGAATTCTTGCGATCCGCAAACCCTGCAACACCTTCGGGTTATAGTCCTTCCTTTAGTTTCATCTATTAAGGCATCTTTACCTTCAATATATCATTGAGTAACTTCTCATTGTCATGACCATTAGATATTTCTTCATATTCAAAGCTTGTTTTCATCAATTGAGTAGGTTCATTGGGGTTTTGCATCACAAAGTAATAATTCAAGGAAAATATGCATGTAATAGGGTATTATAGTCTTTTGCATTATATCTTGGGAATAGAGGTATTTAGAACTTCTCAATCTAGTTTCATTTTTCAAGAGAAGTATGCTAATTCTATTCTAAAAAAATTTCATTTGGTAGATGCTAAATATTGTGATACACCAATGGAGTCAAATGTAAAACTCACTATAAGAGGAAATGAAAGATCCTTCAAGGACATTACTCTCTATAGGAAGCTAGTTGGTTCACTCACATATCTAACCATCACAAGACCTGATCTTAGCTATTGTGTTGGTAGATTAAGTCAATTTATGCAGGATCCTAGTGTGGAGCATTGGAAGCTAAGCAAGAGAGTATTGAGGTACATCTCGGGTTTTGGAAATTTTGGCATTGTTTATGGAAGATCATTACCTAACTTGTATGGATTTTTAGATTCGGACTTTGCTAGAAAATCCATAAGTGCACATGCTATTTTCATAGGTGATGGAGCTATCTCATGAATGTTGAAGAAACAGGCAACAATCTCATTATCTTCTAGTGAGGCCGAGTACAAAGCCTTTACTTCATGCACAAAGGAGATGCTTTGGATCAAAAAGATGGTAATGGATTTTTACTCGCTAGATTTTCCAAAGAGTCCAATCATCTTTTGTGATAATCTTTCAGCCCAGATATTGGCAAGCAATCCTATTTTTCATGCAAGGAGCAAGCATATTGAAGTGGCTTATCATTGTGAGAGAACAAGTCATGGCAAAGGAGGTGGAGCTTCAACATGTTTGTGTTTCTATGTCCGTCTCTTTCATATTTCTCAAGATATCTTGATTTCTAGTGTGTAGAATGTCAATTTTGTGATTGATCTTGGATCCACATGTGTTAAGGATAGTAGGGTACTGCCGTTGTATGGACAAGGACAATGTTAAGTCATATCTAAGTGGTTATGATCAGATCTTATTGCATTTTTGAATTCTAGCATGCATAAAGTGGTGATTTCTATGTTTTAGATGAAACTAGATGTGCAACCAAATTTGGCTAAAAATCATTGCTGAAGTAAATGTGTTTGGATATTTGATTTTTCACAACAAATGGCCAATCTTTGTACAAAAATGCATCAAATAATTTTAATGGTCTGATGGCCAAGTATGGCATTCTACCCAACAAACGCTTACTGTTGAGAGCTATTTCAATGACTTCCATTAGATAATGAACATTTATGGTTAGTCGGTGGACCAATTTAATACAATGCACTATATTTTAGGCTTGAAGCCTGAGATAAGAGCTTGTTTACTAAGGATATATATCAAAAGACTTGGATATTGTCATTATTTGACAAAAGATCTCATGTTTGCTTTCTCTGGTTGTCACTGAAAAACACATAGTTATGGCTGCAGACCTGGCTTCGAATGCTAAGAAAGAATGTTGGGACAAGGGGCCTTCATGCCTTAGATTAGTGGATGTTCGATCTTCAATAGGTGCCCTTCAAAAAAAAATTAATAGCTTCGAATCAAATTCAAATAAGCATGTCGATAGCAGCCAATGTGTGCACTTCAAATATGCCTTTGATAGCCCTTTCATAAGAGTGATCATGGTAGTCTGACTGAAGGGGCTTGAAGAATTATTTGAGAGGCCTAGTGAACAATTAAGGGCTCGAATATCTCAACACTGAGCATGAAGATAAAAGGGCTTCAAAATGAATAAGGTTCAAAGAGTGCCTTGGGCTATTTTTAGAGCAATTTTCACAAATTTTGTGAAGACCGGCATGTAAAACCCGGATATTAATAGTAAAATCTGCACAAAATTGCCTATAGATAGATCCCAGCCCACCCAAAATGTGGCTAGAGATAATTTTGAGGCCTTAGAAATGGCCTATAAAATAATTTACAACCTTAGAATTGGCTCGGGTACACAAGTTATTATAGCCGGCACTGCCGCGCAATTTTCCAATGTGTTATTCTTTTTTACTAATATAAAAGTTACCAATTGTGCCTTCAGGGAACCGGTTGCCTTTGGGAAGCCCCAAGTCATGAGTGCTCGGCAACAATTGCAAATGTCAAAAGGAAATCGAACCACAAAAACGGAAAAAGTATGGGACAAGGGAAAAAAATTTAGCAAGGAAAAACATGGGCAAGTTGCAACTCTCAAGGCAGTGGGCAAAACGACATCCCGACGAACCATCTCAACAACTTGAACCATGGGCCATGGGTGCGTAAAAAGAAAAATGCAAAAGAGAGGCCAAAGTTGCTTAGTAAAAATGTCCTACCTAAAAATGGTAGGAGTTGACCACAAGTAGGTGCAAGGACTACCCCTTTAAGAGTGGCACACAAGTAAGTACTTCCATACTTACCTCATTTAAACCATACAAAAGTGCAACAAAGCACAAGTGGTACCATTGTATCCAGTGACCCAAAACATCTTTTCCTAAAAGGGAAGGGTACCACTTCAAGTCAAGTCAAAAGTAAAAGCCTTGTACAAAATGGGACAATTGTCATGAAGGCTTGAAGGATGAAAAGATGGCATTATGAAGGGGAGCCTTTGAGAGATGCCTATAAAAGAGAGGGTTGTTGATCATTTAGAGTTAGCTAGTTGGTGAACGACACGAGAGAAGGTCTCAGAATAATCAATACCATAACTCTGAGAAAATCCCTTCGCTACAAGTCTTGCTTTATACTTTGAGACATCTCCATCTGGTCCATACTTTAGCTTGTATACCCATTTGCATTTTACAGTCTTTCGCTTATCTGGTAATGGTTGCAACGTCCATACCTGGTTCTTCCTCATGGATTCCATCTTCTTTGTCCTTCTCTGGACATTCAATTGTTTCCTCAAATGTCTGTGGTTCACCACTGAATTCACAAAATTCTTCTGATGTAGAAGCTGAGCTACCTAGCACATATCTTGTTGGCGCTCTTCGTTGTCTTGTCGACCTTTTAGGAGATCCCCCTGAAATTACAATGCTTTTGTCTTTATCTGCTCTGCTAGGTCCGGAACCATTTTGGTTTATAGGAACTGTAGCAGTAGGCTGCCTCTCAAAATATTCTTCGTCTGATTTGTCACTCAAATGCGAAGCAACTCAAACATCTTTGTTTGAGTGTTCATTCTCCACTCCCTCTGTCATAGTTGGCAGATCATAGTACTGTCTTTCAATAACTTCATAACTGACAGGATCATCGTTGGCCATCGTTCTTCTCTCATCAAATTTGACATCTCTGACTGTCTTCACAATGTTTGTGTCTGGCAAATAGACTCTGTAGTATGACAAATTATTGTCATATCCTACAAGATATTCCTGTTCAGCTTTCTCATCAAGCTTCTTTCGAAGCTTATTAGGAACATGTGCACAAGCTATACAGCCAAAGATATGGATGTGAGTCAGATTGGGTTTTTTTACTCCACCATAATTCGTGTGGTGTTGTGTGAGGAACACCAAAATTTTTTGTCCTGTTTTGAATGTAAGCAACTGTAACTACTACTTCAGCCTACAACACTCTTGGAGCTCTCGAATAGGCCATCATGCATCTGGCAGCTTCCATTAGAGTCCTATTCTTTCTTTCTGCAACACTGTTGTGCTGCGGTGTGTAAGATGTAGTCCTTCTGTGAATGGTACCACAATCATTGCAGAAGTCAATGAATTGATTCGAGATGTATTCTCCACCTCGATCTGTTCTGATCTGCTTCATTTTATTACCAGTGCATCTTTCTGCCCAATTCACATACTCTATAAATTTGTCAAATTCTTCTGATTTATTGTGAATAAAATAGACTCTGGCAAATTTAGTATAATCATCAATAAAGGTAATGTAATATTTCGAGCCTCCTACTGAGATCACATTGAAAGGTTCACAGATGTCAAACTGCACTAACTCCAAATCTTAGTCATTCTGTAGGAGTCCTTGACAAAGAGAGTGCGTGACATCTTACCCTTCAGACATGCATCACAAGTCATCAAACTGGTTGCATTTGAGATGCTCACCCCTATGATTGCTCGATGATGGCTTGTCTGATATAGTGCCATTGAATTCATATGACATAGTCTCTTGTGCCATAGAGTATCTGGCGAATCATCATGAGTCTGATGCACTTGATCTGTAGGTAGGTGTACCTTCAAGTGATACAGTTTGTCTTTTCTTCTTCCTTGAGTGATGAGTGTACTGGTACTTGCATCAACAATGTTGCATGCTTCATCTGAAAACGTCACATGCATCCCTACATCAACTATTCTTGCCACTGATAGCAAGTCCTGCTGTAGTGTAGGCACGGACAGAACATCTTTGAGTCGTCTATCTCTGCCATTTGTGTTCAGTGAACCAATATCATTCACTTGATATTTTGATCAACGATAAATCTTGATGGATCTACAGTTCGGAAATCAAACATGATTCATCTTGATGTAACAAAGTGTGAGGTAGCTCCTGAGTCAAGGATTATCTCCTGTGTGTCAGGTGTTGATACTGCACACATGTCTACACAGATGTAGGCAGTGGAATTACCATGATTCGATCTTTCTTCGCCCATTTTTGAGCTCTCTAGCTCCTTGACATAGCACAAACTATTATTGTTCTCCTATCTGCCTTGAGCTGATTTGTTTCTTGGGTTCAGGCGGTAGTCCATGGTTGCATGACCTTTCTTGTGGTAGCAAATTCACTCAATTTTTGGATTAAGCCAACACAAATCGACAGTATGTCCTTTGCATTTGCATCTCGCACAGGTCTTCTTGTCTCAACTTTGTTGTTTCGACCTTCCTTTGTTCTTCCATTTGCCTTTGCCGGTTTTTTCTGCTTGATCATGATCCTGCTTTCGATTTGGCACCCTCTTAGGCTTGAATTGTTTTTTTGTCTTCTCCTTGTTGCTGTAGAGGGCTTGGTCAGAAGCATCCTTGTGATCAAGGTGCTCTCGAACCTCGACTTCTTCTCGAATCTCGACAATTGTCTTTTTGAGTGTCATTGTAGGATCCTTTGTGAGCAGTGTGTTGGGTGTCTGGAAGGATCTTGCTAAGGCTCTTAACGGATAAGTAAGCTGCTTCTCTGTTGACACTGCATTTTCTACTCCAAAATTGTGTAGTAAAAGGAATAGATCCTTCATCTTCCTAATAAAGAAAGTGAGGTCTTTGCCATCCCACTGTAGGTTTGTCAACTGATCTTCGAGTATCATTATTTGATTGCATGATTTCATCTGAAATCTTGTGAGTAGAGTGTCCCACATCTCTTTTTCTTTAAAGAGTGTAGCCAGGTCAAGTGTCAGGCTATCCTCGATGGATGATGATAACAAGGCTACTGCCTTGTCATTCTTCTCCCTCCATTCGTGTAGCTCCTTGCCTGTTGTTGTAGGCATCTCCACGGTGCCATCTACCCAGGGAAATAATCCTTCTCCCTTCAGTATCAGCGAGGTCTTAACCTTCCATGCTAGGAAGCTAGATCTTGATGAATCCAGGACTGTATAGATCTTGGATTGTATGCTGTTTGTTGAAGCCATTGCTCCTAAATTTGTGTTCACTTGTTGATGGTTCTTGGTTCGAATGCTTAGCCTCCTGGATCTGATAGCTTTTTAGCTATATAAGACTTTGACAAGGTTGTTGTGATACCACTGATGCAAAATCTGCACTCAAAAAATGCAAATTCCAACTAGAACTCTGGGGACGAACTGATAAAAGTCTCTCGAACGATTCGCAAAAATTTCACGAAACTCACATATTTTTATTCAAGAATAATTTGTGTTGGATCAATCAGGCTCTGTAACACAACAAGACAAAACAAGACAAAATCTAGACGAAAATGACATGAAACGAAGCGAAACTTAAACGAGCTCTGATATTGATTTATGCTTGAAGCATAGAGATCGCGAAATGAAACGAAACAAAACAAAACAAAATGAAACACAAAGCGAAACGAAAATGTTCACAAACGAAATTAGTTTGTCAGAAATTCAAATACGATTGTTGGTCACTGCCAGCTATATCATTCCTACAATCCTTCAGAGTGTAGACAAACATTGTTGATCTACGTTAACAGATTAATATAAAATTCAACAAAATCAAACCAATGTGTGAAATTGAATAAACAAGTGAATCAGATACACGAATAGTAACAGACAAATATTCATTTGAGATCATACAATCATTCAGAATAATATGCGCATAACAACTACAATATTATCTATTGATTTTCTTGATTTCTAGCACTGCATGACAGATCCACGCAGTGGCATTGACGTGAGAGAAATACAGTTCTCCCATGATTCGTGTCTCGCTTACTAGCGGACTTCTAGATCTACAGATCCTCTACAAAATTGTCTCGCTCACAGGCGGACATGTATTTAGTATTTTTTCGTCTTCTACGCTTTTATGCATCAAAATAAAAAGTATATAGTTCTCGCACTTTTTCGTGTCGCGTCGTGTAACTTCCAGATCAAAAAGATTAAACATCTACAACTAATCACGGACTACAAGAGTGGCAGATTAGCCACAATCGAGAGTTCTTCTGCTGATGTCATGATATCTGATTAAATATTTGTACCCCATGGTACTTGGCTAATCTTCTTGGTCCTTTGAGGAGCATGATTGATTTTGTGTCGCAAACAATTTCATGTCGTGTCATGTCGTCTTTTGTCAAAAATTCAGGATTGAAAGCTAGCAAAGCTTTGGCAATAGAAACATTTTGTTTCTTCATTTCTCTCTCTCTCTCTCTCTCTCTCTCTCTCTCTCTCTCTCTCTCTCTCTCTCTCTCTCTCTCTCTCTCTCTCTCTCTCTCTCTCTCTCTCTCTCTCTCTCTCTCACGTTTTTGTGTCTTGCATTTGCTTCCTATTTGCTTCTTTGTTCTATTTGCATGATGTTGTTAATGATTTCTGAGAGAGTAGAGAGGATAGGATGTAAGCACCTCCCCCATTGTAATCTATTCTTCCTTCTCATGCTTGTGGTTAAAGTAGGGTGGATAGTTAGATGTGGTTGATCTAGGTGTGGTTAGAGTAGGATTTGCAAGCCAACTTTACAAGGGAAGCACTATTCCCTTGGGAACGAATCTATGCGTGACAGGTGAACCAAGGCCGCTACAATTTTTTGGCGCCGTTGCTGGGAAATAGATTAGCATTTTCTTGCTGTTTAGCTTGCATGCACTCATCTTGTGATTTTTGTTTGTGGAATGGATGTGTGGGGAGTAGTTTAGTGTGGAGTAGAGGTTAGAATTGATGTTTTTTCATGATTTGCTGCTTGTATAATCTATGGAGAGAGATTTAGAGGTGAGAAACATCAGATCCCAGCACCCTATCCTTTTCATAAATCCTAAAAATCAAAAAATAAAAAAAAAACCATGTAGTTTTGACAAACTGTCCAAAAAAGAGCCAAAAAAACACCTATCAGACCTCATAACTTTCTGATTTGCTCAAACCAACCTTCGCCCACCTGGCAGTACGTTCCGCCACATTATCAATACCTACAACTAGTCAGACGAAGGTTATTTCCCAGCCAATTTGCCAAAATTGCCAAAAAAATAGCCAGAAAAATGAAAAGCCCTTTGTAAAAAATGTCCAGAACACCCCAGACAACCTTTGCCCAAAACACACAGATAACCTTCGCCCAGCTTCATTTTTAGCATCAGAGCCATCTTGGAGGGCGAAGGTTAATACTGAGTATACGGTCTCTGGCGAAGGTTATTAGACACCAAATATAGAAATTTGCCATTAGAACCCTCGCCAACTTCAATATCTGCAAAAGTAGTTACTGTAAAGCCTCACCAGTTTGCCAGCAGCTACTTTTCTATGTTTTCTAGCTTCAGTGAAGTCAACGAAGGTTAATATTGAGAATAAGTGGTCAGGCGAACGTTCCCAGTACTCAGAGAAAAATTTAAGTCCCTTGAACCTTCGCCAACCTTCATAAACCTTCGCCAGTATATCATTAATCTTCGTTGAGCTCAAAACTAGGTATTTCGCTAGGCAGTTTCAACGATAGATGTGACTAAATTGACCCCTAACCAAAGGTGGTGTATTTCAACCACGTATGGCAAACGGCTCACTCTTCTATTTCAAAGAGGTCAGGTTAGTGACTCAAGTATGCACAAAGCGATTCATTTCATTTCCAAATACTATATCGATGAATCTTGGAATTGAATGCATAAATCAAGAATTAACTTACCACTATGATAATTTTGGAGAACCATACATTTCTTACTATAGGAAAACTATCCCCACAACCCATGACACATAATCCCTTCTTGTATTGTAATGAAATACATCTATGCATGTAGATCCCATTAGTTTTGCATCATAACGTAACTACACCACGACAAGGCCAACATGCAACTTTTTGATAACAATAGAACCAATGTGTACCTCCTATATCAAAGTGTACTTATGTATAGAAATACCTTTATCACTTCATCACATAGGACTAAAGTAAAAACATTGTGACTCGGCCTCAAGTGCAAAAAGTGTGATAGTCATAGAAATAACGTGTACCTCATATGTAAAGGGAAGTCGGTGCCTTCAGGAGTTACCCCAAACATGAGTTGAAGGTCAGTAGGATGCGCTTGAGAATGCTTTCTATTTTATCATACATGCATGGTATTGACCGAAGAAATGCGCTCAGGTTTGCAATTTTGGTCATAGACATATCTTGTAGGCTGCAACAGGTCTGATCTTTGGCCACAACTAAACTGATGCGATTCCAACCAGCTCCAAATTATGCACTCAAATTGATGATGGACCACTATAGGTCTTTTACGTGTCACAACAGGGCACAAGTAGGGATTTTTTTGGATCACTGGCACATCTGATAGGCTGCAACAGACTACGGAACTGATTCATATCACAAGATTGGTAGGAGTCTCTTACAAAAATTGCAAAACCAGTAGAGGTTCAGAGCATCACAGGTGCGACTGACTACCATCCTCTTTGACCTTAGTAGATGCAATAGAATGCTCAAAAAATAATGCCAACGATTGTTGTTGGAGTCTGTGTCAAAGATCCGTGATGTAACTGGTTTGGATCTCCTTCCATTTGGATGGTAGTGGTGCGCTCAGTATGGCATGATAGCAGCCAAGTAGATTGGGCCTTCAAAGGACAGTCAGGCGCACGAGGAACACTGATGATTGCAACACCATGCAGCCCATGGATCAATTAGTATTGAGTAGTATCTCTGGTCGTCAACTGGCAGATCTCTGTCTTATATGTAGAACTATGTCTGACTGAAACTTAGGGTCATGACATGTGTAGATAAGGAACTATCTTCCATACTATCTCAATGCAACACCCTCACTCCCATTCTCTTGTTTTCAAGGCAACCAACAAATTCCACTTCCGACACTAACACATAGCACAAGCAACCAACAAGGCAAGAAACTAACTATCATTCCATGATTGATACTCTACTATAGTCATCACCACAACTAACAACACATAATTAGCCCACTCCACTCAACTCTCAACACTGAAACATTCGTCCCTACATTTACTATTTGCATATGCAGCTACGTATGATCTCAGGATTCACATCGTGGACGAGAAGACAACCTTCTTGCATGGTGAGTTAGACGAAGAGGTCTACATGGATCAACCCCTAGGCTATATCTCGAATTCACTTCCTACTTATGCATGCAGAATGCATAGGAGTATCTACGGTCTGAAGCAGTCAGTGCGACAATGGTACAAAAAGAAAGATCAAGCCCTAAAATCATTAGGATTCAAGCCACTAATGGCTGATTCCAATGTGTATGTAAGAATTACAGATGGGAAGATCATCATTGTAGCTGTGTATGTGGATGACACTCTGATACTCTGCAAGAGTGAGAAACTTATTGTTGAAGTGAAGTATGATATCTCGAAACATTTCGAGATTGCAGATTTGGAATAAGCCAGATGTTATCTTGGCTTGGTAGGCCGACATGGCTTGCCATGTGGCAAACCCCAAGCTTGCATGATTTGCCATGTGGCAGGCCTACTTGGCTTGCAATGTGGCAACCTATGATAGGCTTGCTAGATAGTAGGCCTATGTGGCCTACTACATAGCCTATAGTAGGCCATGTGACAAGCCACACAAGCCTATGGTAGGCCTACGTGACTTGCCACATGGACAGTCCCAAGCCTACATGGTTTTCTACGTGGCTTGCCATGTGACAACTTTCAACAACCAATTCTCTCTCTCTCTCTCTCTCTCTCTCTCTCTCTCTCTCTCTCTCTCTCTCTCTCTCTCTCTCTCTCTCTCTCTCTCTCTCTCTCTCTCTCTCTCTCCCTCTCTCCCTCTCTCCCTCTCTCCCTCTCTCTCTCTCTCTCTCTCTCTCTCTCTCTCTCTCTCTCTCTCTCTCTCTCTCTCTCTCTCTCTCTCTCTCTCTCTCTCTCTCTCTCTCTCTCTCTCTCTCTCTCTCTCTCTCTCCACTGAGGCCTACATGACAAAGCCTAGTTAGCTTGCCACGCAAGCCTATGTTAGAACTACGTGGTTTGCCATGTGGCAAACCCAAGCTTGCATGACTTGCCATGGGGTAGGCCTACATGGCTTGCCACATGGCAGTCTGCGACAGGCTTGGTAGATATCAGACCTATGACATGCCTCTATGGCCTGCTACACAAGCCCAAATTGGTCGGATTCCGTAAAAAATGGTCAAAAGTTCAAACGGGTGGTGTCCACAGGTTCGTGGGCTCGACACAAACCCACGGGTTCATTCACAGCTCAGTTCTGACGCCGTTTGACGAGGGGAATGCCACTAAATGGACTATTTTCTAGCATTTACGAGAATTGGTCCTATGTTGCACGCCGAGACGAACCTGCAGGACTAAACCGGGCTCCAAACGATTCAGTGTTCACACAAAAATGTGCGTCCGAACCAGAAACCCTATACGCATTCCTAGGATTCTAGGCCCGTCGAAATTGGTCGGATTCGGTAAAAAACGGTCAGAACTTCAAATTTTCTTAAGACTCAAATTTTTCGAAGACTGGAATTTTTCCAAGACTCGAATTGTTGGAAAGACTCAAGTTTTTTTGAAGACTTGAATTTTTCCAATGACTTGAATTTTTCCAAAGGATTAAATAATTCCACAGACTCAAATTTTTCCAAAGACTCGAATTTTTCCGAAGGATCGAAGGACCCTTTATATTGTCAAGTCAAATTTTTCAAAAGACTAGAAATTTTTCAAAAAACTCAATTTTTTTTCCACAAACTTGAATTTTTTAGAAGAGTAGCATATTTCCAAAGACTTGAATTTTTTTAAAGGCTCAAATTTTTTTCAAGGACTCGAATTTTTCCAAAGGCTCGAATGTTAGATATTTGAGATGCAAGATGTGCGAGATCGGCCATGATCCAAATCATTGGCCGCCACCTAGATCGGCCTCCATTGCCCGTCAACGATGGACACTCTTTACTAGTATATATATAAAACTATTTGTGCACATGTGGTGCGCATGTGTATGGGTGCACCCATGCATCCTACTCTCCTCACCCATGCATACACACTTTCTTAACTAAAAATGATGGGGAGGGAGATGCATGTACGGGGAAAGTGCATATTCCCATACATTTGCACATTGTGTGCATTGGGGGGTGGGCCCCAGAAAGGTTCCCCACCCCTTCCTCCCAATCACTAAATTCAAATATCTTTCTCTAAATTCAAATATTTAAAGTTTGAAGTTAAGGTTTTATTTTCTTCACACACTTCAATGTGCTTTAAACTTTAGCCAATAATCTTTATTACATGGCTTTCTTATTTATTTTGAATTACCAAAGTTTTACCCATTAATCATGAACATAAAAATTTTCTTGACTACCTAAAACTGCTTCTTCTTTTTTTCAATCCTTCAAATCTCTATCTTTAACCACAAGAATTTTTCCAAAGACTCGAATTTTTCTAAAAGATTGAAAAACCCTTTGTACTGTCAAGTCAAATTTGTTCGAAGACTCGAATTTTTCGAAAGACTCAATTTTATTTTCCAAAGACTAGAATTTTTCCGAAGACTCGAATTTTTCCGAAGGCTCGAATTTTTCTAAAGGCTCGAATTTTCCCAAATACTCGAATGTTTGATATTCGAAATGCGAGATGTGCAAGATTGGCCATCATCCAAATCATCGGCTGCCACCTAGATCGGCCTCCATTGCCCGTCAACGACGGGCACTCTTTACTAGTATATATATATAAACAATTGTTGCTAGAACCTCCCGCCGCGGCGGGATGCTCTGAAATACATTGTGAAATATATATGTATTGTGTGTGTGTGTGTGTGTGTGTGTGTGTGTGTGTATTGTTATGTAATACATACATATATATATATATTGCATATTGATGGATATTACATTAAAATATTTATTTTTATTTTTATATAGACAACTGATATATATATGTAAATTTCATTTTATAGTTACAATACATTTACATGCATCTTATATAAATGTCCATTTGAATTGACTATTTCAAATACATTTCACATAACAGTATATATGTAATCTTATAAACATGATCTAGATTATATCTAAAAGTAACTTACTTTAGTAATAGAGTATGAGCGACCAAACTGAGCTTACTTCTGAATTGGAATGTGACTGACCATAGAGACCTGACTTTGAAAGACTTGAGTGTCTCTTGAAAGAACCTCTTTATATATACTATTGTCGAGCTTCGTCCATGTCATCAATCCGCGTGAAAATGTTTCTTTTCTCTTTTTTAAAGACACCTCAGCAATCCGCGTTTTCTCACATATTGTCTAGGCCAGTTACTGTCCCAAGTGTACTATCCAAACATGCTTCGTTTTTAAAACTCGTATTTGTCATGTCACTGATCTGAACCTTGTTATTATTTGAAACTGGATTTTTAACTACATAATCACGGATTGATGACCTGGCATGGTTCTATATATATTTAATCCAATCCTTTGTTTCTTTCTTTGAGAGCAGAATAATTCACGGATCGATGACCTGGCATGGTTCCATATATATTTAATCCAATCCTTTGTCTCTTTCTTTGAGAGCATAATAGAAGCGTCGCAGAACTATAACAAGAAAATAATGAATCTTACTAGCTTCCTTATGAACTTGAGCTTGTTTACTGAGGTTGTTTCTTGAGCTCTTGAGTTTATTCCTTGTGATTCTTAGTATAATTCTTATCATTATTTTTTGACTTGCTATATTTATCTCTTAAGATCCTAACTATGTCTTGGTCTGGACTCCTAAATCTTAAAACTTGATAGCATACAAAAACCAAACATACAATTTGTTTATTTGGGCTTCTCCTCCAACTGTGGCAGGAGGAGGGTTTAAATTTTAGGCCCTCAATCATACATTGCATGAAAATTATTTTGATGTTCTATTTGACATATTATTTGAACTGTATTTTTTGCAAGTATTCTACTGCTCATATCATCTAATAGAGCTATGTTGTCTAGTTATTCTCCTAGTTACACTCAGAGATATGTCATTTTAGGAGATGGTAGTCAACATGATGTTTCAAGAATAGGAAGCTTGAGTTTACTCACAATTGAAAGTTCTAAAGTTCTTCGAAATGTATTGCATGTACCAACCATGCAAAAGGACTTATTGTCAGTAGCCCACATGACAGATGTGGGCATCAAAGTTCTGTTTCTTGACAATGATTGCAGGCTAATGGACACAAAAAGTGGAAAGCAGCTTGCAACAGGCTTATGGAGGGAGAACCTGTATCATGCAGAAATTCTTTTTGCATGTGACGAAGTTTCAGCCGTCGAAGACAAGATGCATGCATTATGGCATGCTAGGCTCTATCACATGAGCATGCGAAGCATTCTTGATGCAGCAAAGAAAAAGTTGTTTGAAGGGGTTGATTTTGACATCAATATTCCCACTTCATATCATCCATGTGATTCTTGCATGCTGGGCAAGATGACTCGCTCTCCATTCAGTAAGGAGGGCCATAGATCTAAAGAACTTCTTGAATTAGTTCACTCAGATGTTTGTGGACCTTTGCTTGTTAACTCTATTGGAAGTGCACGCTATTTTGTCACATTCATTGACGATTTTAGTCGATTAGCAATGGTTTATTTTATTGATAATAAAAGTGACATTCTTTCAAAATTTAAAGAATTTCTCAGTTTTGTGCACTCTAAGACTTCAAAGGGAGTTAGACAACTATGTTCAGATCGTGGTGGTGAATATATTTCTGCAAAATTTCAAGAGTTTTGTACCAACAATAACATTCTACATTAGTTTACGGCTGTGTACACCCCTCAGCACAATGGTGTTGCAGAACGGCGGAATCGAACTCTTGTTGAGGCAGCACGCTGCATGATGATTCATGCAAAGTTACCTGCTAAATTTTGGGCAGAAGCAGTTAATACTGCCAATTACTTGCAGAATCGTACTTTACAATCTCTAGATAAGGAGAAAACTCCTTCTGAATGTTTGGATTGGGAAAAAGCCCAAGTTAACACATGTTAGAATTTTTGGATGTCTAGCATATTTATTTGTTCCTAAACAATAAGCTAGACAATACTGCTATGCCAAGAATTCTAGTTGGATATGATGCAATCTCAAATTATAAGATTTACATTCCAACTACAAAGAAATTTCATTTTTTTTAGAGATGTACGCTTTGATGAATCAAAGTTCATAGATGATTCTATATTCCATAAAAAGGAAGATGCAGATGTTCTAAGATATGATGTTTTCAGACTGTTTCATGCTACTCCTAAAGAGCAGCCTATTGTTCCAACTATGTATGAACCTCTTCTTGATGAAGAAGAAGAAGAAGAAGAAATCATTGAACATGCAGGTGAGGAAGAAGAAGAATTCGAAGATGAGGAAGCTGCTACATCACGGCCAAGGAGAGAAAGACGAGAGCCAGTTCGCCTCCAGAGAGAATTTGGATATTTTGTGGAAGCTCCATCAACTTATGAAGAAGCAATGCAAAGTAAAGAACGAGATCAATGGCGCAAAGCTATGGATGAAGAGATGGAGTCCATGTATCGACACCAAGTTTGGAAGCTACAACCTTTACCACCAGGAAGAAAGGCTATAGATTGCAAATGGCTCTATAAGCTAAAATTTTCACCTGAAGATGATATTATACACTTCAAGGCTCGCCTTGTAGCAAAAGGTTATTCTCAAAAGTTTGGAGTCGACTATTTTGATACGTTTTCTCCCATTGTAAAGCAAGCTAGCATACGTTTGTTAGTTGCTTTGGCCGCTTATTATGATCTGGAAATGCATCAAATAGATGAGAAAACAGCATATTTGTATGGCACACTTGCTGAAACTATTTTTATGAAGCAGCCATCAGGCTATGTGAGTAGACATCATCCTAGTTGGGTTTTCTTACTTTTAAAAGGTATATATGGTTTAAAGCAATCCGCTAGGCAATGGAATAAGAAGATAGATCAAGTCCTAAGAGCATTGGGGTTCATACCATTTATTCCTGATGGTAATGTTTATTTCAAAAGGGTGAATGAGTATTATGTATTGTTGACAGTCTATGTTGATGATTCATTGTTGATAGGAAATTCTAATCCTTTCATCAATCATTGTAAGAAGTTAATTGGCTCTATCTTTGATGTTTCAGACCTTGGAGAGACAAAATTTTGCCTTGGAATTCAAATTCATCATGACAGGGTAAAAGGCACCATTGCACTTCATCAACAACATTATATTTTGAAGATTCTGAAGGACTACAATATGCTGGAGTGCAAAGGCAAAGACATTCCTATGCTACCTGGAGTCAAATTATCCAAGGAAGATGGAGCGAAGACTGAAGAGGAACATGAAAAAATGTCCAAAATTCCTTATCACAATTTGATTGGATCTTTAATGTATCTCACTACTTGGACACGGCCTGATATTGCCTATGCAGTTCATACTCTTAGTCAGTTTTCTACTAATCCTGGTGTTATTCATTGGAAGCATGCTAAACATGTTTTACAATATTTGAAAGCTACTTCTGATTATGGACCTGTTTTCTCTAAACAAGATGGTCTATCACTTGCTTCATACAATGATGCCAGTTGGGCTTCTAATGTGGATGATTATAAAAGCATTACAGGAGGATGTAGTATACTTTCAGGGGCAGCCATCACATGGATATGCAAGAAGCAATCTTTTGTTGCTCAATCCTCTTGCGAAGCGGAATATATCGTAGCCTCAAGAGTTTCTAATGAAGTAGTTTGGTTGCGATTCATGCTTGAACATCTACATCAACTTGATGAAGGCCCAAGTTCTTTATTTATTGACAACACTTCTGCTATTGTACTTTCAAAAGACGTTGTATTTCATGGAAGGACCAAACATATTCATGTCAAGTATCATCCTTTGAGAGATCTAGTCAAGAAGAAGATTATCTCCCCTATCTTCACTCAAGTAACATGGTTGCAGATATTCTTACAAAGCCACTCCATGCAAAATTATTTCATCGTCATAGGAAGAAGCTTGGAGTATGTAAAATTGACCAAACATAGGAAGGAGCTGTTATGGTTTAAGTTTGATCAATTTCACCATGTATTTTAGCGCCACACAACTTTAATTTGCGTTGTATTCTCTCAAAGTTTAAATAGGCTTACCAAGTTTGTAAACATTATCAAAATTTATTGTAAAGGTTTCAAAACTTTGAGTAGGCCCATAAGTTGTACATGGGACCCTAGGGGGCAATTTTACATGCTACCAACTATATGTTGGAACTACATGAATTTTCTTATGTTGTAGGAGGGCACATTTTTCCTATATAGGAAACTTGTGGACCAAGGCAAATCCTTGCATGAAGAGGGAAAGTGCATGTTTAGCATGTGGGACACCTATTTCACCTACTTTTGACACTTGGAAGCCATGTACATCACATATCATTTGTTTCCAACCTATAAATGATACCTCCTCCTCCTAGATGGGTGCACTATTGGGGAGAGAGAGATTTCTTCTCACATATGCTCTTGTGATTTGCTTTTTGTGGTAGAATCTCTTGCTAACTAATGCTAGTGTAATGCTATCCTAGATTGGTGTCTTGTTGGATCTGATTTATTGCTTTGTATTATTGCTAATGTAAAGTTCTTCTTGTTGGAAATTCATGGACAACAAGCATTCATGATCCAATCGACCCAATTTGAGGAGCAATTTCCAGGATTAATGATGTTAGAATGCTCCTTACAGCATATACTATCATTTTAGTTTGTGTAGCAAGTTTCTGACGAAAGTTTCATGCAAATTTCTGCTTGCATCAGATGCTCTTCATCTTGCTCGCTGCCCTCCATAGCCAGCGGATCCCATTACTTCGAAAGTTTGATCTATTCATTGCATGTCGACAAAATTCCAATTTGCTATCAATTTCCATTTGCATGCGCAAGTACTAGTCCATGCATGTTGCATGCATGCCTCTAGAATTCTTCAGATTGCTTGCATGTTTCCATAGTTGCTTGCATGTTGATTGCATGTCACTGTATTTGCTTGCATGTTGATTGCAAGTTGCTGATTTTGATCTATATTGAGTTGTAGAAGACCATCGAGGATTCATAGGTTGGTAAACCTTGATTTAACGATCCTTTCTATCTCTATTTTCAATTCTATAACATGGCGGGCCACGCATGAGTAGTAATGGTCGGGGCAGAGCTTCTGTATAGTTGAAGTTTAGTCAATCAGAGGCTGGGGCAGGGCTTGCACTGGCGCAAGCCCTACCCCGGCCCAATTTCAGTATTTGTCTTATCCTTTTTATATTATCATTTTCAAAAACAACACCGTTTTTGTCAGCAGACCACCATTGTCTGATCAATGGAACAAAATTAGTTACACGTTTGATCAGAAAACAATATATAAACATCAAAACTGGGTCAAGGCAGGGCTTGTGCCAACGCAAGCCCTTCTCTGGCCCATTTGACATTTTGGACTGGAGCTTATGCATAAATTTTGAGACACTCGTCTTCAACGTACTTTTTAGTTAGCGTTCTACGCTTGTGGCTTGTACAGTGGCAAGCAATCTTAGCGATGCAAGTGTCTTAATGTCGTGTCCCTATTTTTGCAATTATATAATATTATTGTCTTCGTACAAT